>JASTWF010001044.1:52840-130416 GCA_030390025.1 Squalus acanthias | reverse complement strand
CTCCTCCACCTCCTCCTTCACTCTGGCATGTACTGGAGGGCTTCTCCCGAGTGGTCAAGGCAGCAGAACCGTTGCTTCAGCATCCCGATGGTCTGCTCAATGAGGTTCCTCGTGTCCTAGCATGGCTCTCATTATATGATTGCTGGCCATTGTGGTGGGGTTGCGGAGGGGAGTCATGAGCCAGGTGTAGAGTGGATAGCTCTTGTCTCCGAGCAGCCACCCTCGGGTTCGACATGGTTGCTGGAAGATTGCTGACAAACCGGACTGGCGCAGGATGAAGGAAGGATGTTCCCGATAGCGGGGGAGTCCAGAACCAGGGGTCACAGTCTAAGGATAAGGGGTAAGCCATTTAGGACAAAGATGAGGAAGAATTTCTTCACCCAGAGAGTGGTGAACCTGTGGAATTCTCTACCACAGAAGGCAGTTGAGGCCAATTCATTAAATATATTCAAGAATGAGTTAGATATATTTCTTAAGGCTAAAGGGATCAAGGGATATGGGGAGAAAGCAGGGACAGGGTACTGAGTTTGGATGATCAGCCATGATCGCATTGAATGGCGGAGCAGGCTAGAGGGGCCAAATGGCCTACTCCTGCTCCTATCTTCTATGTTTCTATGAAGGCATCATGACTGCTGCCAGGATACCGGGCATTCACCATCATGATGTCATAGAGTCATAGAGTCATATAACAGCACAGAAGGAGGCCATTCGGCCCATTGAGTCCGTGCCGGCTCCCTGTAGAGCAATCCAGTCAGTCTTTGCAGTTACGGAACATCTCAGGATTGGTATGCAGCACCCGCAAAGCCAAGTGCATACAGTCGATGGCGCCCTGCACCATGGGGAAGCCCGGTATCTCTGTTTAGAGAGAAGACAATGTAGTCCCCTCTCCGAGCATACAGAGCCTCTGTGATGGCCCGGATGCAGCGATGGACGGTGAACTGGGAGATGTTCGCTATGTCACCTGGTGCAGACTGGAAGGATCCGGTGGCGAAAAAATTCAGGGCCATGGTGACCTTGAGGGTCACTGGCAGCACCGTCGTCGCCCTGCTCTGAGGCTGCAGGTCTGGTTCCAAGAGGTGGCAAAGTTCTGTGACAGCCTCCTTGCTGAAGTGGAGCCTCTGAATACACTGCTCCTGGCTGAGGTGCAGGTAGGAGAAGCGATGTCAGAAGACTCCCCCCCACCCCACACACTGCTGAGAGCCCTCCTCCCCCTCCTCCCCCTCCTTTTTTTTGTTATTCATTCACAGAATGTGGACGTTGGTGGCAAGGCCAGCATTTATTGTCCATCCCTAACTGAGTGTCTCGCTGGGCCATTTCAGAGGGCAGTTAAGAGTCAAGCACATTGCTGTGGGTCTGGAGTCACATATAGGCCAGACCGGGTAAGGACGGCAGATTTCCTTCCCTAAAGGACATCAGTGAACCAGATGGGTTTTTACGACAATTCATGGTCACTTTTGCTGATTTATTTCCAGATTAATTTATTTTTATATTTTTTTTAAAACTGGAATTCAAATTCTCAAGCCCGACCATCTCAAACTCTCTCCCCCCGCCCCTCCAAACCCCTTCCCCTTCCTACTTCTCCCCCTGATTTTGAAAGCCTACATCTTCGAGCATGCTTTGCGTCACCCCCCCTCCTAACTCTCCCACTACTGCGTGGTGTCCACAATCCAATCTCTGAAGCCCCTGTGTGCTGTTTCATGTGTTAAATCTCCAGGAGAAAAGCCCCTTGTTGTTCGTAGCCTATGCTCATGTGCACTGGTTGAAAAATAACCCTGTCTCCAAATTGTTTGGCTTTCGGAAACCGGACGACATTTTGGCAAAAGAACACGATCCCAAGCACAGCGTGTAATTGTCTGATCTCTGCCTGCTTCTTGTACGTGTTACTGAGTGAGCTTTTGCAGCACCTCTCCCCATTGCTTTATTCGATTAGAATTGTTCTTTATTAACTGAACAGTTTTATTTGGCGCAGAGGAAGGCCTCGGTTGCATTCGGTGAAACGCCATTCTGATTGTGATTTTTAAGGAGGCATTGTTTGAGGGAAGCATGTTGGTCAGGATACAGGGGGGGTTCCCTGCTTTGCCACAGGTGGTGTCGGAGGACCTCTATCATCAGGATCATGGGTGGCCGGTGACTCCTGAACTGAGCGAGTGTGCGGGGGGGGGGGGGAAGGGCGAGAGGTGAGGCTTAATGCCCCTGCCTCAGACTAGAGAAGCTGGGATTGTTCTCCTTACAGCAGAGAAGGTTAAGGGGAGATTTAACAGCAGCGCTCAAAATTACAAAGGGTTTTGATACAGTAAATAAGGAGACGCTGCTTCCAGTGGCAGAAGGGATTTCCCCTTCAAGTATTTCTCCTTTTGAAAGTTACGATTGAATCTGCTTCCACCGCCCTTTCCAGCAGCGCATTCCTGATCACAACAACTCGCTCTGCAAAAATGAATATTTTAATCTCCCTTCAGGTTCTTTTGCCAATTATTTTAAATCTGTGTCCTCTGGTTACCGACCCTCTCCTGCCAATGGAAACAGTTTCATCCCAGTTACGATATCAAAACCTCTGATTAATCTGGTTTGGTCTAATTAGTCTGGTTTGGTCAGATCTGTTCTAGGTTGGTTTGATTTGGTTTGGTTTGGGTGAATTTCTGGTCTGATGCCGTGTAAAATGCAAAGAAATGAAGACCAATATTTATTTAAAAAGTAACTGCATCTTTATTGGAGAAAAGAAGAAAATTCACATTAAAACTTCCACTTTCTCAATGAGAAGGCGACACAAATTAGACCAACTGTATTCGATTTCACAATACACACAATACACAGCCGTAGATATAGAAATAAGTGCCCTGTGGGTGAAGCACATTCTTTACTAATGGGTAAGGTAGAATCTGGGACACACCAGTCAGTGTCCAGATATCTCCGAGAGAGAGGGTCTGAGAGACACCAGTCAGTGTACAGATATCTCCCTGAGAGAGAGGGTCTGAGAGACACCAGTCAGTGTACAGATATCTCCCTGAGAGAGAGAGACTGAGAGACACCAGTCAGTGTACAGATATCTCCCTGAGAGAGAGAGGGACGGAGAGACACCAGTCAGTGTACAGATATCTCCCTGAGGGAGAGGGTCTGAGAGACACCAGTCAGTGTACAGATATCTCCCTGAGAGAGAGGGACGGAGAGACACCAGTCAGTGTACAGATATCTCCCTGAGAGAGAGAGGGTCTGAGAGACACCAGTCAGTGTACAGATGGACTCACCTGTCATTCCTAAATCCCCCTGCAATGCCCAGCCTGAATCCTGCTAACCCTCAACACCTAGACTCACACAGGAAGAGTGACAGCTTGGGTTGAATACAGGGAGCTTGCCTTTGATTGTGGAACAGTACAAGAGTCAGTGGCTTCAGCTGAGGAAGAGGGAAGCTGGTGAAACGAATGAAGCCGTGTGTTGTTGTTAGGGAGCCGTGCCATCGATTTGCCCGCTGAGTGAGCTGTAGTTTGATGTGAAAAGCACCGTCTGGAATGGCTCCTCCTTTTCTATGCCGAGGGCTTCTTGTGTTTCCTCCTCTGCTTGATCTTCCCCTTCACACTCGAATTCTTCCCACACGACGTCGCTGCCCATTTCTTCAGCTGCTTGTTACTGGGGTCTGCACACAAGGTCTTGTCTCGTACCTTAAGCCTGTGGATAGAGGAGGCAAAGATATTCAAATTCCAGTATTTCTGACTGAGACAGACATCCCACAATAATTATGGCAATTCATCGACCCCCCAATACTGATTAACATGAACCCATCGACCCCCCAATACTGATTAACATGAACCCATCGACCCCCCAATACTGATTAACATGAACCCATCGACCCCCCAATACTGATTAACATGAACCATCGACCCCCCAATACTGATTAACATGAACCCCATCGACCCCCGTCCATATTGATTAACATGAACCCATCGACCCCCCAATATTGATTAACATGAACCCATCGACCCCCAATACTGATTAACATGAACCCATCGACCCCCCAATACTGATTAACATGAACCCATCGACCCCCGCAACATTAATAATTGCTATTAATCTAACCCTTCCACAACCTGTCTACTTATTAACTAACTCCAACACCTATTAATTACAAGTAATATAACACCCTGCACATTTCGGAAGGGGAAGGTGTCTGAGGGGTTGAGACGCGGTGAGGCATTGAGCAGGAAAGAGGGATTAAAGGCGTGTTTATAGAACTTTTTTTAGGAGGTTTTCTAAGAGAGGGAGCAAGGTAAGGAATCTGATGGTCGGGGGGGGGAGGGGTGGCGGTGGGTTCAATAGCAAAAAGGAAGTGGACAAATATTTGAAAGGGAAGCAGTGAGGGAAGTGAAGAAGAAGAAGTACTCAGCTCCTTCAGAGACTAGCTGGGAAATGGAGAAAGGACAGGTGAATGGAATTAAAAGAAAAAAAGAAAGACTTGCATTGATATACTGTAGCATGGTTCACCACCTCAGGACATCCGAAAACGCTTCACAGACACTGAAGTGCTTTTTGAAGTACAGTCACTGTTGTAATGTAGGAAATGCGGCAGCCAATTTGTGCACAGCAAGCTCCCACTAACAGCAGCAATGTGATAATGACCAGATAATCTGTTTTAGTGATGTTGGTTGAGGGATAAATATTGGCCCAGGACACCGGAGCAGACTTTCTTTCCTTCCCCCTCAGGTAAGAAGCACACTTGACGTTTTGCAGTCGTTCCTGTCTACTTACACCACTGCACTGATGGCGCAAAGGTCGTCCTCTTTCTGTATGTAGCAGCTGTGAGTGTTCTTCAGTAAGCGTCTGCTGATCTTATTCGACACCTCAGTACAGCAGCTGACTCCAATATTGGGCAGTGACGCTGGGGAGGAAAGAAATCACAGCTGTTAGTTCATTCCCAGGCTGCCATTAACTGATGTAAGTTTGAGGTGAGTGGAAAACATAAAAGGCAGGGCATTTACCTTCTGAGATCGCCAGGATGGCAGCCATGCCAATGAGGACCAGCACGCCGAGTTTCACCTGCATCTTCCACCAGTTGGGGAGAGTTGCCCGGATTGAGTGCTGCTGGAATGACTGGAGCACAGAGCGTCTGGCTGTACGGGGACTGAGCACAGCGTGTCTGGCTGTACGGGGACTGAGCACAGTGCGTCTGGCTGTACAGTGACTGAGCACAGTGCGTCTGGCTGTACAGGGACTGAGCACAGCGTGTCTGGCTGTACAGTGACTGAGCACAGCGTGTCTGGCTGTACAGTGACTGAGCACAGCGTGTCTGGCTGTACAGTGACTGAGCACAGTGCGTCTGGCTGTACGGGGACTGAGCACAGCGTGTCTGGCTGTACAGTGACTGAGCACAGCGTGTCTGGCTGTACGGGGACTGAGCACAGTGCGTCTGGCTGTACAGTGACTGAGCACAGCGTGTCTGGCTGTACAGGGACTGAGCACAGCGTGTCTGGCTGTACGGGGACTGAGCACAGCGTGTCTGGCTGTACAGTGACTGAGCACAGCGTGTCTGGCTGTACAGGGACTGAGCACAGCGTGTCTGGCTGTACGGGGACTGAGCACAGCGTGTCTGGCTGTACAGTGACTGAGCACAGCGTGTCTGGCTGTACAGGGACTGAGCACAGCGTGTCTGGCTGTACGGGGACTGAGCACAGTGCGTCTGGCTGTACAGTGACTGAGCACAGCGTGTCTGGCTGTACAGGGACTGAGCACAGCGTGTCTGGCTGTACAGCGAATCTACTCAGGCTATAACTGTTCAGAGACTGGTTGCCTGTTAATTCTGCTGCAATATATAAAGCCGTCCGCCCTTTCCCTGCCTTTCCAAGGAAACATAATGGGGATTTTGTTGTTTCGTTCTCTGCGTTAGACGAGCCAGGATTATTAGTTTACACATGTCTGTGAGATTCTTGGAATCTTCAAGTTCCAGTGAAAGAAGCCAACCATTTAAAGTAATTACCAGATTTCCAGCATCCGCAGTATTTTGCTATCGTAAAGTAATTACCCATTAGAGACTGCTTTAACTCACCTCTGAGTCACCAGGTTCAAGTCCCACTCCAGAGACTTTTTTTAATTCATTCACAGGATGTGGGCAGCGCTGACAGCCAGCATTTATTGTCCATCTCTAATCGAGAAGGTGGTGGTGAGCCGCCTTATAACTGAGTGGCTTGGCTGGGCCATTTCAGAGGGCAGTTAAAGAGTTAACCACATTGCTGTGGGTCTGGTGTCACATATAGGCCAGACTGGGTAAGGACGGCAGATTTCCTTCTCTAAAGGACATTAGTGAACCAGATGGGTTTTTACAACAATCTGATAGTTTCATGGTCACTATTACTGATACTAGTAATTATTCCAGATTTATTTAATTAACTGAATTTAAATTCCCCAGCTGCCTGTGGGGGGATTAGAACTCACGTCTCTGAGATCATTAGCCCAGGAGCTCTGGATTACTAGTCCAGTAACAATACCACTATGCTACCATTTCCATACTTGAGCCCCCCATAATCTAGGCTGACACTCCCAGTGTCAGTGCTGAGGGAGTGCTGCACTGTCGGAGGTGCCGTCTTTCAGATGAGACGTTAAACCGAGGCCCCATCTGTCCTCTCAGGTGGATGTAAAAGATCCCATGGCATTAATTCGAAGAAGAGCAGGGGAGTTCTCCCCGGTGTCCTGGGGCCAATATTTATCCCTCAATCAACATCACGAAGAACAGATGATCTGGTCATTATCACATTGCTGTTTGTGGGAGCTTGCTGTGCGCAAATTGGCTGCCGTGTTTCCTACATCAAAACAGTATTTCATGGGCTGTAAAGTGCTTTGGGACATCCTGAGGTTGTGAAAGGTGCTGTAGAAATGCAAGTCTTTCTTTGTTTCTTTCTTTCTAACTGCCAGTACAAATTACATTTCGATTTTACTTATCAAATAGTTGGTCAGACGGAACGTAACAGAGAGTAGGAAAGACAGACTTGCATTTCTCCAGCGCCTTTCACGATCTCAGGACGTCCCAAAGCGCTTTACAGCCAATGAAGTACTTTTTGAAGTATAGCCACTGTTTTGATGTAGGAAACGGGGCAACCAATTTGCGCACAGCAAGCTCCCACAAACAGCAATGTGATAATGACCAGATCATCTGTTCTTCGTGATGTTGGTTGAGGGATAAATATTGTCCAGGACACCGGGGAGAACTCCCCTGCTCTTCTTCAAAATAGTGCCGTGGGATCTTTTACGTCCACCTGAGAGAGCAGACGGGGCCTCGGTTTAACGTCTCATCCGAAAGACGGCACCTCCGACAGTGCAGCGCTCCCTCAGTACTGCACTGGGAGTGTCAGTATATAAGTGGAGACCAGCTCCCCCGTACAAGTTAAAGCAGGAGAGTGGCAGAAGGAAGACTCTCCCTCCGGAAGTATAAAAGCAGGTTTACAGAGCAAGGCGAGATTAACGCTCAGATACTAGGCAATTTATTTATTCACACACACAATTCATTGGTTTGGCACCTGATCTGTTGCATTCACAATGCACCTTGCCCTCAACCCAGTGCAAACACTAAATCGCTAAACAGATTAACCTGGTGTTGTGCGACTTCTCAGATTAGCTACAGATTGAGGGGGTAGATAAAGGAAGCAGCCTTTGTTTTTCCTAACTTTTCACCCTGTAGGAATTGGTTCTTACTTTACACCAAGGAAAGAGTCCGAGAGCGGGAGCAGTCAAACAACAACAACTGCGAAACCGCTAAAGTGACGTCACAACCAGGGAAGGAGCTGATTGGTAAGTAGGACCTGGTGAGTATTTCTACAGTCCAGTCGTTAAAGTCAAAGTAAGGTCTCTAGTTTAGAGTAAATAGTGTGTAAAGGGAAGTAAGGTCCCTAGTGTATTTAATATTCTTTAATTTAAAGTCAGTAAAGGGAGTAAATTAAGGGTAGGACATGGCAGGGCAGCTCGGCTGCGTGGAGTGCTCCTCCTGTACTATGTGGGAAGTCAGGGACACTTTAGGTGTCCAGGGCGAACACATGTGCAGGAAGTGTCTCCAGCTGCAGCTACTCAAAATCCGCATTTCGGAGCTGGAGCTGCGGTTGGAGTCACTGTTGAGCATCCGCGAAGCTGAGATCTTCGTGGATAGCATGTTTAACGAGGTGGTTACACCGCAGGTAAAGAGTGCACAGGCAAACAGGGAATGGGTGACCACCAGACAGAGTAAAAGAACTAGGAAGGTAGTGCAGGAGTCCCCTGGGTCCCATCTCCCTCTCCAACAGATTTTCCGTTTTCGATACTGCTGGGGGAGATGGTTTCTCAGGGGAATGCAGCAAGAGCCAAGTCCGTGGCAGTACGAGTGGCTCAGCTGCACAGGAGGGGAGGAAAAAGAGTGGAAGAGCAATAGTGATAGGGATTCTATCGTAAGGGGAACAGATAGACGTTTCTGTGGCCGCAGACGTGACTCCAGGATGGTATGGTTGCCTCCCTGGTGCCAGGGTCAAGGATGTCACTGAACGGCTGCAGGGCATTCTGAAGGGGGAGGACGAACAGTCAGAGGTTGTGGTTCACATTGGTACCAACTACATGGGTAGAAAGAGGGATGAGGTCCTGCAACAAGAATTTAGGGAGCTAGGTAGCAGATTAAAAAGCAGGACCTCAAAGGTTGTAATCTCAGGATTACTCCCGGTGCCACGTGCTAGTGAGTATAGGAATAGGAGGATAGAGCAGATGAATGTGTGGCTAAAGAGTTGGTGCAGGAGGGAGGGCTTTAGTTTCCTGGATCACTGGGTCTGCTTCTGGGGAAGGTGGGACCTGTACAAGTCGGACGGGTTGTACCTGAACCGGAACGGGACCAACATCCTTGCGGGGAGGTTTGCTAGTACTGTTGGGGGGGTTTTAAACTAACTTGGCAGGGGGATGGGATACGGAGTGGAGCTGGAGTAGGGGGTGATGCACAGCCAACTATAGAGGAAAAAACAAGTCAGCCTGAAGGCAGAGCAAATATGTAATGGCACAAGGGAGTATGGCAAGGCTGGATGGCATTTATTTTAATGCAAGGAGTCTTGCGAGTAAGGCAAATGAATTGAAGGTGTTGATGAACACATGGGAGTATAAAAATGAGAAGTCGCACAACACCAGGTTATAGTCCAACAGATTTATTTAAAATTACAAGCTTTCGGAGCTATCGATCGCCCCTTCTTCAGGTAAAGTTACTATGAGTGAATCTACAAAAATTCACAGAATATAAACACAGAGAAAATGCAGAGATACAATCTTTCCTTACATCAAAGACACACCAAGAGCACAGCCAAGACAATGAGATGTGTCCCAAGGGGTCCAACGTGTCAAAACACCTGCTGTCTGCATATCCTCTCCATTTGTGTTTGTTTTTTGTGTTTGTTTTTTGTGTTTGTTTTTTTTAAAAACTGGAAAGACAGACAACGATGTCAAGTCACGTTCTGTAGCGTGACATGAACCCGATATCCCGATTGAGGCCGTCCTCATGAGTGCAGAACTTGGCTATCAGTTTCTGCTCGATGATTTTGCGTTGTCGTGTATCTCGAAGGCCGCCTTGGAGAACGCTAACCCGCAGATCCAAGGCTGAATGCCCTTGACTGCTGAAGTGTTCCCCGACTGGGAGGCAACCATCCTGCCTGGCGATTGTTGCGCAGTGTCCGTTCATACGTTGTCTCAGTGTCTGCATGGTCTCGCCGATGTACCATGCTCTGGGGCATCCTTTCCTGCAACGTATCAGGTAGACAACGTTGGCCGAGTCACATGAGTATGTACCATGTACCTGGTGGGTAGTGTCCTCACGTGTGATGACGGTATCTGTGTTGATGATCTGGCATGTCTTGCAGAGGTTGCCGTGGCAGGGTTGTGTGGTGTAAACCCCCCGATCGATAGATTTTTGGATATTAAGGGGATCAAGGGATATGGGGATAGTGCAGGAAAGTGGAGATGAGGTAGAAGATCAGCCATGATCTTATTGAATGGCGGAGCAGTCTCGAAGGGCCGAATGACCGACTCCTGCTCCTATTTCTTATGTTAACAGTCGTGGGTTCAAGTCCCACTCCAGAGACTTGAGCACATAAAGCTAGGCTGACACTCCTAGTGCAGTGCTGAGGGAGTGCTGCACTGTCTTAGGTGCCGTCTTTCGGATGAGACATTAAACCGAGGCCCCATCTGCTCTCTCAGGTGGATGTAAAAGATCCCATGGCCACTATTTCGAAGAAGAGCAGGGGAGTTCTCCCCGGTGTCCTGGCCAATATTTATCCCTCAATCAACATCACTAAAACAGATTATCTGGTCATTATCACATTGCTGTTTGTGGGAGCTTGCTGTGTGCAAATTAGCTGCCACGTTTCCTACATTACAACAGTGACTACACTTCAAAAAGTACTTCATTGGTTGTAAAGGGCTTTGGGACGTCCTGAGGTGGTGAAAGGCGCTATAGCAATGCAAGTCCTTTTCCTTCCTCCTCCCCTCTGCTGGCGGGAGAGTGTAATTACACCTGATCTCAGAGCTGCATTTACAGAGCGTCCCATCACATCTCTGGGAAAGGTCCCCACTTTTATATGGAATTTCATGTCCTATACGGCCACACGGCAGACAATTTGTGCAAAGCATGAACAGCAAATGGCCGGCCTCCCACATTCTACCCTCTGTAAATTTCAGCTCATCCAAAACTCGGCTGCCTGTGTCCTAACTCGCACCAAGTCCCGTTCACCCATCACCCCTGTGCTCGCTGCCCTACATTGGCTCCCAGGTTAAGCAACGCCTCGATTTCAAAATTCTCATCCTTGTTTTCAAATCCCTCCATGGCCTCGCCCCTCCCTATCTCTGTAACATTCTCCAGCCCTATAATCCCCCTAGATCTCTGCGCTATTCAAATTCTGGCCTCTTGCGTATCCCCGATTTTAATCGATCCACCATTGGCGGCCGTGCCTTCAGCTGCCTGGACCCTAAGCTCTGGAATTCCCTCCCTAAACCTCTCCGCCTCTCTCTCCTCCTTTAAGACGCTCCATAAAAGCTACCTCTTTGACCAACCTGTCCTAATATCTCCTTATGTGTCTGGGTGTTAATTTTTTGTCTGATAATCGCTCCTGTGACACGCCAGTTAATGGCGCTTGCTAAATGCAAGTTGTTGTTGTGAATGAGAGGAGTGTCGGGGTTAATCTGTTGTTGTTTGGAGGTGTGCGTGGAGGGAGCAATGGTGACCCAGGGCACCGGGAGAGATTGCCTGCCCATCTTCAAACAGTGCCGTGGGATCTTTACCATCCACCTGAACCTGAATTTGTCAGAATCAAGGTCTTGGGGGGATCGCATCTGAAGCATTTTTAGACATCAGTTGGACGACCCCTCACCTTTCTTTTCTGTCGGCCGTCAATTTGTGCACAGAAAGAGCCCAATTGACAAGTAAACCCGCCAGAGGGGAGCAGCAGCCTCAGAGGAGCAGGCTCCCGAGGGTTAAACATATTTACTTGCCTGTTCTTGCATGTCAGCTCCTGAATGTGATGCGTGTTTGTTGATGGGAATCCAATGCTCAGCAATCTGTAACAACAGGTTTCCGCGGGGGAAATTATGAGTAAAAAGAAAAGGAGAGTGGGCTTGATTTTCTTGAGAAGAGAAGCGCTCATCTTTCTGAAGGGAATTAACAAAACATACCCAGCCAAGTTCATAGAATCATAGAATCGCTGACAGCATATAGGCATAGAATTCAAGAGCGGGGGGGGGGGTTATGCTTCAACTGTATAAAACACTAGTTAGGCCACAGCTAGAATACTGCGTGCAGTTCTGGTCACCACAATATAGGAAAGATGTGATTGCACTAGAGGGGGTGCAGAGGAGATTTATGAGGATGTTGCCGGGACTGGAAATTTTAGCTATGAGGAAAGATTGCATAGGCTGGGGTTGTTTTCTTTGGAGCAGAGGAGGCTGAGGGGAGACTTAATTGAGGTGTATAAATTTGAGGGGCCTAGATAGAGTGAATAGGAGGGACCTATTTCCCTTAGCAGAGAGGTCAATACCCAGGGGGCACAGATTTAAAGTAATTGGTTGAACGATTAGGGGGGAGTTGAGGAGAACTTTTTTTCACCCAGAGGGTTGTGGGAGTCTGGAACTCACTGCCTGAAAGGGTGGTAGAGGCAGAAACCCTCATCACTTTTAAAAAGTGCTTGGATATGCACTTGAAGTTCCGTAACCTACAAGGAACAAAGAAATGTCAGACCAATTAAATGCATACTTTGGTTCTGTCTTCACAAAGGAGGACACAATTAAACTCCCAGAGATGTTGGGGAACATAGGGTCTAATGAGAGGGAGGAATTGAATGAAATCAGTATTTGTAGGGAAATGGTGTTAGGGAAATTGACAGGATTGAAGGCCGATAAATCCCCAGGGCCTGATAATCTATATCCTAGGGTACTTAAGGAAGTGGCCCTAGAAATAGTAGATGCATTGCTGGTCATCTTTCAAAATTCTATAGACTCTGGAACAGTTCCCATGGATTGGAGGGTAGCTAATGTAACCCCACTATTTAAAAAAGGTGGTAGAGAAAAAACGGAATTATAGACCGGTAAGCCCGACATCGGTAGTGGGGAAAATGCTAGTGTCCATTATAAAAGATGTAATAGCAGAGCACTTGGAAAACAGTGACAGGATCGGACAAAGTCAACATGGATTTACAAAAGGTAAATCATGCCTGACTAATCTACTGGAATTTTTTGAGGATGTAACTGGTAGAATAGATAAGGGAGAACCAGGGGATGTGGTGTATTTGGACTTTCAGAAGGCTTTCGATAAGGTCCCGCATAAGAGATTAGCGTGCAAAGTTAAAGCACATGGGATTGGGGGTAAGGTACTGACTTGGATAGAGAACTGGTTGGCAGACAGGAAGCAAAGAGTTGGAATAAACGGGTCTTTTTCCAAGTGGCAGGCAGTGACTAGTGGGGTACAGCAGGGATTGGTGCTAGGACCCCAGCTATTCACAATATATATTAATGATCTAGACGAGGGAACAAGATGTAATATCTCTAAGTTTGCAGACGACACAAAGCTGGGTGACGTGTGTGCTGTGAGGAGGATGCAGAGAAACTTCAGTATGATTTGGACAGGTTGGGATGTCTTGCTGCAGTTGTACAGGGCCTTGGTGAGACCACACCTTGAGTATTGTGTGCAGTTTTGGTCGCCTTATCTGAGGAAGGATGTTCTTGCCATGGAGGGAGTGCAGTGAAGATTTACCAGACTGATACCTGGGATGGCAGGAATGACGTATGAAGAGAGATTGAGTCGATTAGGCTTATATTCGCTAGAGTTTAGAAGAATGAGAGGGGATCTCATTGAAACTTATAAAATTCTAACAGGACTAGACAGACTAGATGCAGGAAGGATGTTCCCGATGGCGGGGGAGTCCAGGACCAGAGGTCACAGTCTAAGGATAAGGGGTAAGCCATTTAGGACTGAGATGAGGAGGAATTTCTTCACCCAGAGTGGTGAACCTGTGGAATTCTCTACCACAGAAGGCAGTTGAGGCCAATTCATTAAATATATTCAAGAATGAGATAGATATATTTCTTAAGGCTAAAGGGATCAAGTGATATGGGGAGAAAGCAGGGACAGGGTACTGAATTTGGATGATCAGCCATGATCTCATTGAATGGCGGAGCAGGCTCGAGGGGCCGAATGGCCTACTCCTGCTCCTATCTTCTATGCTTCTATGGACCAAGAGCTGGAAAGTGGGATTAGGCTGGATAGCTCTTTGTCGGCCAGCACAGACACAATGGGCCGAATGGCCTCCTTCTGTGCTGTAAATCTCTATGATTCTATGATTCTAAGGAGGGCATTCGGCCCATCGTGCCTGTGCTGGCTCTTTGAAAGAGCTATCCAATTAGATCCACTCCCCCCTCCTGCTCTTTCCCCATAGGTGTGCAAATATTTTCTTTTCCAGTATTTATCCAATTCTCCTTTTGAAAGTTACTATTGAATCTGCTTCCACCGCCCGTTCAGGCAGCGCGTTCCAGATCACAACAACTCGCTGCGTAAAAGAAAATTCTCCTCATCTCCTCCTCTGGTTCTTTTGACAATTATCTTAAATCTGTGTCCTCTGGTGACCGACCCTCCCGCCAGTGGAGACAGTTTCTCCTGATTTACTCTATAAAAACCCTTCATAATTTTGAAAAACGCAGTTAAATCATACCTTAACCTTCTCTGCTCTAAGGAGAAAAGTCCCAGCTTCTCCAGTCTCTCCACGTAACTGAAGTCCTGCATCCCAGGAACCGTTCCAGTAAATCTCCTCTGCACCCTCTCCAAGGCCTTGACATCCTTCCTACAGTGTGGTGCCCAGAATTGGACACAATACTCCAGCTCGGGCCTAAACCAGAGTTTTATAGAGGTTTAGCATAACTTCCTTGCTTTTGTACTCCGTGCTTCTGTTTATAAAGCCCAGGATCCCGTGTGCTTTATTAACAGCTTTCTCAACTCGTCCTGCCCCCTTCAAAGTTGCTCCCTGTGCTAAAACGGTTTGAGTCGCAGGGGACACAAAGGAAAGAACGTATGTTTATATATATATCAGCTTCCCACATGCTCAGGACACTCCAAAGCACTTCACACAACCAATAATCACTTTTCATGCATAGTTGTGGCTGTTAGTGAGATCGCTGGTCTTGTGGCTGTGACACTGGACCAGTAGCTCAGAGGCCACTAATTCACAACTGGACATTGTGGGATGCTCGTTCAGGAAAAGTGACCGTGGAAGCTGCCGGATTGTTGGCCAAACCCGATTGGTTCAGTCAATGCCCTTACATAGAATTACATAGAATATACAGGCCATTCAGCCCAACTATGCCCATCTGAGCTGGTGTTTATACGCCACACGCGTCTGCTCCCATTCCACCTGCCTCATCTCAGCCTTTCAGCAGATCTTTCTATCCCCTTTTCTCTCATGTACTCCTCTAGTTTCCTTTTGAAAGCATCTAAGTTATTAGCGAGTTCCACATTCTAGCCACTCTCTGATTGAAGAAATTTCTCCTTATTTTCCTATTGGATTTATTAACTATCTTGCATTTATGGCCCCTAGTTTTGGATTCTCCCACAAGTGGAAACATTCTCTCCACATCTACCCTGTCCAACCCATTCATAAATTTAAAGACCTCGATCAGGTCACCTCTAACTCTTCTCTTTTTAAAGACAAAAGCCCCCAGCTGTTCAATCTTTCCCGAGAGCTGTAATCTCTCAGTTCTGGTGCCATCCTTGTAAATCTTTTTTTTAACTTTCTCCAGTGCTTCTAGGCCCTTTTTATGGAGACCAGAACTGTGCCCAGTACTCCCAGTGCCGCCTGACCAGGGCCTGATACTAGTTTAACATAACTTCACTACTTTTGAATTCTATACCCCTAGAAATAAATCCCAGTGCTTTGTTAGCATTGTTAATTGCTTTACTGACCTGCGATGCTGCTTCTAATGATTTGTTCACCTGTATCCCTCGCTCTCTTTGCTCTTCTACACCATTCAGTTTCTTATTCTCCAAGCTGTCGGCGATGTTTCTATTTTTCCTACCAAAGTGCATCACCTCACATTTATCGACGTTCAAGTTAATTTTCTACTTAATTGGCCAGTCTTCTAATGCCTTCTTGTATTATGTTGCATTCATCCTCAGTGTCAGCTTCAGGGAAGGGGACCTGCACCCCTACCCAGACTGCCTGCCCGTAACTCCAGTCCCACACCATACAGTTAACACTAAATGCACTCTGAATGGTGTAGGGGGGTGGTGGTTTGTGTCAGCTTCACCTCTGACTTCTGAGCGGTTCGAATCGCTCCCACTCCCTTGGTTCTAGACCTTGGACTTATTTGGGGGTTGTGACAAAAGGTGCAGCAGACAACTGAGTTTGATGAAAGAACTTCAATCTTTATTAAAAAGGTAAGACACAAATAATAACACTCTTAACACTCTAAAGGTGGGGAACACTTCGGTACAAGCGAGGGAAATGACAGTAGAACAATACTTCACCCCTCCCAACCCCACTTTACTAGCTAAGTTAGGTTTTGAAGGACCAGGGGTAATGCTCACCAATCCTTTGACAGTTGGGCTAAATCGCGGTTTTGGGGTTCGTTGTTTATGGCGGTTAGTGTCTGCCGTACCCCGTACGCGGTAGAGGACTTCACCTGCGTCTCTGGTCAGTCTTCGCGAGTCCGCTGATGTGGTAGGATGTTGGTTTGGATTTATCTGGTGAGTACCCAATTTCTTTGGTTTAGCAGTAGGGTTTAGAGTCTTTGGGGAAAATCTTACCCAGGGGTAAGTCAGGAGTAGATTGTAGAGTGGAAACTTTGCGGTTCTTCGGGTTTTCTTCCCTTGAGTTGGTCTTTGTTGGTCGCGGTGGCCTGCTATTCCCCGGTCAGTTGGGGGTAATGCGCGGTTGTTGGTTACTTGAGGCCTTTGGTTTCCGCGATGGCTTTAGGCCTTGTCCAGTGTGTCAGTCGACCTTATGGAGCCATCGGTGACTTGTTGCTGCTTGTTGCTCCGGGTGACTGTGTTGGGACCGTTGTTGGAGGTCCGTCGAGGTGGTATCTTCACGGGCTGGAGTCAGGTGTGTCTGAGTGGTGAGCGATGCCGACTCGCTTCCAGCTCGGCTTGTCTTCTTCCTGGTTTCTTCTTCTGATGACCACTGACCTTGAACTGCTTAACGGGTCTTCAATTATACTGAATTGAAGTGGCCTTATCTACCTGCCAAATCTACTCAGTTCATTGTCTGGTTTTGGCGGGCTCGTAAATCGGTAACGACTTACTAGAGTGTTAACTGGTTTTTTAACAGGCCTTCAATCTCACCCATTGAACATGGCCTTATCTACCCGCCAAATCTGCTCAGTTCATTGTCTGATTTTGGCGGGCCTGTTACCAATAACTGCTCTGTAAGTGTCAAATGGCTTTTGGGATGGTTTGCATCCTGTCGATCTCCTTGGTTGATCACTGGTGATTGGTTTCGTGTTTGGGTTTCTAGGCTGGGCTCAGTCTTTCTATAGAATGGTCCTGAGTGGGTTTTATTATGCATGTTTCTGATGGGGCCCTGTAATCGGTTTGATGGGGCCTGTATTTTGGGTGGGACTGTCTTCTCCCAGGGTCTATTGTTCAAATGTTAATGTCTGCTGGGGCTTGAGTGAGGTCATCCTGGTTCCCCAGACAGTGTAATTAACTGCAATATCCAAAACTGCTTTTACAGAGGTCGAGCCCACCTCCTTGTCCCTTTACAGGCCCAGACATGTTTTTAAAATGCCAAAACTTGGTTTTTGGTCTTAAATTCCTTATGTTAGGCCCAAATGCATTTTTATCACTCTGAGGTAGTTCCAAAGTCCCTTTTCCTAAGGTTTTGGGGATCTGCAAATTTTGGAAACCTTACAAGTGACACGCAGATGTACAAACAATTGCTGAATAGAAGATGAGCAATAAATGTGCTCCTGCCCAGTCTCGCCCACATCCTGAGGGTTAATTTTCGAGCAAATGATCAAGCTGCTTACGGGGTCTCTTATCATCCAGCACGGAGTGAGAAATGATTGCAACTCAGGTCTGAAACAACTTGATGTAAGGCAGCTCACAACACGCTTCCACTCGCTACCTTGCACACTGACTCTTTCTCCAGTCTGGTTGAGGCATTGACAGATGCAGAATGCTAAGGGACCGTCTGCAAATGCTCATCAGTGAGTGTGAGAGTATACACGTGTGTGTGTCAGTGTATGATAGTGAATATGTGAGCGTGTCTGTGTACATCAGTGAGTGTGAGAGTATACACGTGTGTGTGTCAGTGTATGATAGTGAATATGTGAGCGTGTCTGTGTACATCAGTGAGTGTGTGAATATACACGTGTGTGTGTCAGTGTATGATAGTGAATATGTGAGCGTGTCCGTGTACATCAGTGAGTGTGTGAATATACACGTGTGTGTGTCAGTGTATGATAGTGAATATGTGAGCGTGTCTGTGTACATCAGTGAGTGTGTGAGTATACACGTGTGTGTGTCAGTGTATGATAGTGAATATGTGAGCGTGTCTGTGTACATCAGTGAGTGTGTGAATATACACGTGTGTGTGTCAGTGTATGATAGTGAATATGTGAGCGTGTCTGTGTACATCAGTGAGTGTGAGAGTATACACGTGTGTGTGTCAGTGTATGATAGTGAATATGTGAGCGTGTCCGTGTACATCAGTGAGTGTGTGAATATACACGTGTGTGTGTCAGTGTATGATAGTGAATATGTGAGCGTGTCTGTGTACATCAGTGAGTGTGAGAGTATACACGTGTGTGTGTCAGTGTATGATAGTGAATATGTGAGCGTGTCCGTGTACATCAGTGAGTGTGTGAATATACACGTGTGTGTGTCAGTGTATGATAGTGAATATGTGAGCGTGTCTGTGTACATCAGTGAGTGTGAGAGTATACACGTGTGTGTGTCAGTGTATGATAGTGAATATGTGAGCGTGTCTGTGTACATCAGTGAGTGTGAGAGTATACACGTGTGTGTGTCAGTGTATGATAGTGAATATGTGAGCGTGTCCGTGTACATCAGTGAGTGTGTGAATATACACGTGTGTGTGTCAGTGTATGATAGTGAATATGTGAGCGTGTCTGTGTACATCAGTGAGTGTGTGAATATACACGTGTGTGTGTCAGTGTATGATAGTGAATATGTGAGCGTGTCCGTGTACATCAATGAGTGTGAGAGTATACACGTGTGTGTGTCAGTGTATGATAGTGAATATGTGAGCGTGTCCGTGTACATCAGTGAGTGTGTGAATATACACGTGTGTGTGTCAGTGTATGATAGTGAATATGTGAGCGTGTCTGTGTACATCAGTGAGTGTGAGAGTATACACGTGTGTGTGTCAGTGTATGATAGTGAATATGTGAGCGTGTCCGTGTACATCAGTGAGTGTGAGAATATACACGTGTGTGTGTCAGTGTATGATAGTGAATATTGTGAGCGTGTCTGTGTACATCAGTGAGTGTGTGAATATACACGTGTGTGTGTCAGTGTATGATAGTGAATATGTGAGCGTGTCTGTGTACATCAGTGAGTGTGAGAGTATACACGTGTGTGTGTCAGTGTATGATAGTGAATATGTGAGCGTGTCTGTGTACATCAGTGAGTGTGAGAGTATACACGTGTGTGTGTCAGTGTATGATAGTGAATATGTGAGCGTGTCTGTGTACATCAGTGAGTGTGTGAATATACACGTGTGTGTGTCAGTGTATGATGGTGAATATGTGAGCGTGTCTGTGTACATCAGTGAGTGTGAGAGTATGCACGTGTGTGTGTGTCAGTGTATGATAGTGAATATGTGAGCGTGTCTGTGTACATCAGTGAGTGTGAGAGTATACACGTGTGTGTGTCAGTGTATGATAGTGAATATGTGAGCGTGTCCGTGTACATCAGTGAGTGTGAGAATATACACGTGTGTGTGTCAGTGTATGATAGTGAATATGTGAGCGTGTCCGTGTACATCAGTGAGTGTGAGAGTATACACGTGTGTGTGTCAGTGTATGATAGTGAATATGTGAGCGTGTCTGTGTACATCAGTGAGTGTCAGAATATACACGTGTGTGTGTCAGTGTATGATAGTGAATATGTGAGCGTGTCCGTGTACATCAGTGAGTGTGAGAGTATACACGTGTGTGTGTCAGTGTATGATAGTGAATATGTGAGCGTGTCCGTGTACATCAGTGAGTGTGAGAGTATACACGTGTGTGTGTCAGTGTATGATAGTGAATATGTGAGCGTGTCCGTGTACATCAGTGAGTGTGAGAGTATACACGTGTGTGTGTCAGTGTATGATAGTGAATATGTGAGCGTGTCTGTGTACATCAGTGAGTGTGAGAGTATACACGTGTGTGTGTCAGTGTATGACAGTGAATATGTGAGCGTGTCCGTGTACATCAGTGAGTGTGAGAATATACACGTGTGTGTGTCAGTGTATGATAGTGAATATGTGAGCGTGTCCGTGTACATCAGTGAGTGTGAGAATATACACGTGTGTGTGTCAGTGTATGATAGTGAATATGTGAGCGTGTCCGTGTACATCAGTGAGTGTGTGAATATACACGTGTGTGTGTCAGTGTATGATAGTGAATATGTGAGCGTGTCCGTGTACATCAGTGAGTGTGAGAGTATACACGTGTGTGTGTCAGTGTATGATAGTGAATATGTGAGCGTGTCTGTGTACATCAGTGAGTGTGAGAGTATACACGTGTGTGTGTCAGTGTATGATAGTGAATATGTGAGCGTGTCCGTGTACATCAGTGAGTGTGAGAGTATACACGTGTGTGTGTCAGTGTATGATAGTGAATATGTGAGCGTGTCCGTGTACATCAGTGAGTGTGTGAATATACACGTGTGTGTGTCAGTGTATGATAGTGAATATGTGAGCGTGTCCGTGTACATCAGTGAGTGTGTGAATATACACGTGTGTGTGTCAGTGTATGATAGTGATATGTGAGCGTGTTGTGTACATCAGTGAGTGTGTGAATATACACTGTGTGTGTCAGTGTATGATAGTGAATATGTGAGCGTGTCTGTGTACATCAGTGAGTGTGTGAATATACACGTGTGTGTGTCAGTGTATGATAGTGAATATGTGAGCGTGTCCGTGTACATCAGTGAGTGTGAGAATATACACGTGTGTGTGTCAGTGTATGATAGTGAATATGTGAGCGTGTCCGTGTACATCAGTGAGTGTGAGAGTATACACGTGTGTGTGTCAGTGTATGATAGTGAATATGTGAGCGTGTCTGTGTACATCAGTGAGTGTGTGAATATACACGTGTGTGTGTCAGTGTATGATAGTGAATATGTGAGCGTGTCTGTGTACATCAGTGAGTGTGTGAATATACACGTGTGTGTGTCAGTGTATGATAGTGAATATGTGAGCGTGTCTGTGTACATCAGTGAGTGTGTGAATATACACGTGTGTGTGTCAGTGTATGATAGTGAATATGTGAGCGTGTCTGTGTACATCAGTGAGTGTGTGAATATACACGTGTGTGTGTCAGTGTATGATAGTGAATATGTGAGCGTGTCTGTGTACATCAGGAGTGTGTGAATATACACGTGTGTGTGTCAGTGTATGATAGTGAATATGTGAGCGTGTCTGTGTACATCAGTGAGTGTGTGAATATACACGTGTGTGTGTCAGTGTATGATAGTGAATATGTGAGCGTGTCTGTGTACATCAGTGAGTGTGTGAATATACACGTGTGTGTGTCAGTGTATGATAGTGAATATGTGAGCGTGTCCTGTGTACATCAGTGAGTGTGAGAGTATACACGTGTGTGTGTCAGTGTATGATAGTGAATATGTGAGCGTGTCTGTGTACATCAGTGAGTGTGAGAGTATACACGTGTGTGTGTCAGTGTATGATAGTGAATATGTGAGCGTGTCTGTGTACATCAGTGAGTGTGTGAATATACACGTGTGTGTGTCAGTGTATGATAGTGAATATGTGAGCGTGTCTGTGTACATCAGTGAGTGTGTGAATATACACGTGTGTGTGTCAGTGTATGATAGTGAATATGTGAGCGTGTCTGTGTACATCAGTGAGTGTGAGAGTATACACGTGTGTGTCAGTGTATGATAGTGAATATGTGAGCGTGTCTGTGTACATCAGTGAGTGTGAGAGTATACACGTGTGTGTGTCAGTGTATGATAGTGAATATGTGAGCGTGTCCGTGTACATCAGTGAGTGTGAGAGTATACACGTGTGTGTGTCAGTGTATGATAGTGAATATGTGAGCGTGTCCGTGTACATCAGTGAGTGTGAGAGTATACACGTGTGTGTGTCAGTGTATGATAGTGAATATGTGAGCGTGTCCGTGTACATCAGTGAGTGTGAATATACACGTGTGTGTGTCAGTGTATGATAGTGAATATGTGAGCGTGTCTGTGTACATCAGTGAGTGTGTGAATATACACGTGTGTGTGTCAGTGTATGATAGTGAATATGTGAGCGTGTCCGTGTACATCAGTGAGTGTGAGAGTATACACGTGTGTGTGTCAGTGTATGATAGTGAATATGTGAGCGTGTCTGTGTACATCAGTGAGTGTGAGAGTATACACGTGTGTGTGTCAGTGTATGATAGTGAATATGTGAGCGTGTCCGTGTACATCAGTGAGTGTGAGAGTATACACGTGTGTGTGTCAGTGTATGATAGTGAATATGTGAGCGTGTCCGTGTACATCAGTGAGTGTGAGAGTATACACGTGTGTGTGTCAGTGTATGATAGTGAATATGTGAGCGTGTCCGTGTACATCAGTGAGTGTGAGAGTATACACGTGTGTGTGTCAGTGTATGATAGTGAATATGTGAGCGTGTCCGTGTACATCAGTGAGTGTGTGAATATACACGTGTGTGTGTCAGTGTATGATAGTGAATATGTGAGCGTGTCCGTGTACATCAGTGAGTGTGTGAATATACACGTGTGTGTGTCAGTGTATGATAGTGAATATGTGAGCGTGTTGTGTACATCAGTGAGTGTGTGAATATACACGTGTGTGTGTCAGTGTATGATAGTGAATATGTGAGCGTGTCTGTGTACATCAGTGAGTGTGTGAATATACACGTGTGTGTGTCAGTGTATGATAGTGAATATGTGAGCGTGTCCGTGTACATCAGTGAGTGTGAGAGTATACACGTGTGTGTGTCAGTGTATGATAGTGAATATGTGAGCGTGTCCGTGTACATCAGTGAGTGTGAGAGTATACACGTGTGTGTGTCAGTGTATGATAGTGAATATGTGAGCGCGTCCGTGTACATCAGTGAGTGTGTGAATATACACGTGTGTGTGTCAGTGTATGATAGTGAATATGTGAGCGTGTCCGTGTACATCAGTGAGTGTGAGAGTATACACGTGTGTGTGTCAGTGTATGATAGTGAATATGTGAGCGTGTCCGTGTACATCAGTGAGTGTGAGAGTATACACGTGTGTGTGTCAGTGTATGATAGTGAATATGTGAGCGTGTCTGTGTACATCAGTGAGTGTGTGAATATACACGTGTGTGTGTCAGTGTATGATAGTGAATATGTGAGCGTGTCTGTGTACATCAGTGAGTGTGTGAATATACACGTGTGTGTGTCAGTGTATGATAGTGAATATGTGAGCGTGTCTGTGTACATCAGTGAGTGTGAGAATATACACGTGTGTGTGTCAGTGTATGATAGTGAATATGTGAGCGTGTCTGTGTACATCAGTGAGTGTGAGAGTATACACGTGTGTGTGTCAGTGTATGATAGTGAATATGTGAGCGTGTCTGTGTACATCAGTGAGTGTGTGAATATACACGTGTGTGTGTCAGTGTATATAGTGAATTGTGAGCGTGTCCGTGTACATCAGTGAGTGTGAGAATATACACGTGTGTGTGTCAGTGTATGATAGTGAATATGTGAGCGTGTCGTGTACATAAGTGAGTGCTGTGAATATACACGTGTGTGTGTCAGTGTATGATAGTGAATATGTGAGCGGTGTCCGTGTACATCAGTGAGTGTGTGAATATACACGTGTGTGTGTCAGTGTATGATAGTGAATATGTGAGCGTGTCCGTGTACATCAGTGAGTGTGTGAATATACATGTGTGTGTGTCAGTGTATGATAGTGAATATGTGAGCGTGTCCGTGTACATCAGTGAGTGTGTGAATATACACGTGTGTGTGTCAGTGTATGATAGTGAATATGTGAGCGTGTCTGTGTACATCAGTGAGTGTGTGAATATACACGTGTGTGTGTCAGTGTATGCTAGTGAATATGTGAGCGTGTCTGTGTACATCAGTGAGTGTGAGAGTATACACGTGTGTGTGTCAGTGTATGATAGTGAATATGTGAGCGTGTCTGTGTACATCAGTGAGTGTGTGAATATACACGTGTGTGTGTCAGTGTATGATAGTGAATATGTGAGCGTGTCCGTGTACATCAGTGAGTGTGAGAATATACACGTGTGTGTGTCAGTGTATGATAGTTAATATGTGAGCGTGTCCGTGTACATCAGTGAGTGTGTGAATATACACGTGTGTGTGTCAGTGTATGATAGTGAATATGTGAGCGTGTCTGTGTACATCAGTGAGTGTGTCAATATACACGTGTGTGTGTCAGTGTATGATAGTGAATATGTGAGCGTGTCCGTGTACATCAGTGAGTGTGTGAAGTATACACGTGTGTGTGTCAGTGTATGATAGTGAATATGTGAGCGTGTCCGTGTACATCAGTGAGTGTGTCAATATACACGTGTGTGTGTCAGTGTATGATAGTGAATATGTGAGCGTGTCCGTGTACATCAGTGAGTGTGAGAGTATACACGTGTGTGTGTGTCAGTGTATGATAGTGAATATGTGAGCGTGTCTGTGTACATCAGTGAGTGTGTGAATATACACGTGTGTGTGTCAGTGTATGATAGTGAATATGTGAGCGTGTCTGTGTACATCAGTGAGTGTGAGAGTATACACGTGTGTGTGTCAGTGTATGATAGTGAATATGTGAGCGTGTCCGTGTACATCAGTGAGTGTGAGAGTATACACGTGTGTGTGTCAGTGTATGATAGTGAATATGTGAGCGTGTCTGTGTACATCAGTGAGTGTGTGAATATACACGTGTGTGTGTCAGTGTATGATAGTGAATATGTGAGCGTGTCTGTGTACATCAGTGAGTGTGTGAATATACACGTGTGTGTGTCAGTGTATGATAGTGAATATGTGAGCGTGTCTGTGTACATCAGTGAGTGTGAGAGTATACACGTGTGTGTCAGTGTATGATAGTGAATATGTGAGCGTGTCTGTGTACATCAGTGAGTGTGAGAGTATACACGTGTGTGTGTCAGTGTATGATAGTGAATATGTGAGCGTGTCCGTGTACATCAGTGAGTGTGAGAGTATACACGTGTGTGTGTCAGTGTATGATAGTGAATATGTGAGCGTGTCCGTGTACATCAGTGAGTGTGAGAGTATACACGTGTGTGTGTCAGTGTATGATAGTGAATATGTGAGCGTGTCCGTGTACATCAGTGAGTGTGAATATACACGTGTGTGTGTCAGTGTATGATAGTGAATATGTGAGCGTGTCTGTGTACATCAGTGAGTGTGTGAATATACACGTGTGTGTGTCAGTGTATGATAGTGAATATGTGAGCGTGTCCGTGTACATCAGTGAGTGTGGAGTATACACGTGTGTGTGTCAGTGTATGATAGTGAATATGTGAGCGTGTCTGTGTACATCAGTGAGTGTGAGAGTATACACGTGTGTGTGTCAGTGTATGATAGTGAATATGTGAGCGTGTCCGTGTACATCAGTGAGTGTGTGAATATACACGTGTGTGTGTCAGTGTATGATAGTGAATATGTGAGCGTGTCTGTGTACATCAGTGAGTGTGTGAATATACACGTGTGTGTGTCAGTGTATGATAGTGAATATGTGAGCGTGTCCGTGTAACATCAGTGAGTGTGAGAGTATACACGTGTGTGTGTCAGTGTATGATAGTGAATATGTGAGCGTGTCCGTGTACATCAGTGAGTGTGAGAGTATACACGTGTGTGTGTCAGTGTATGATAGTGAATATGTGAGCGTGTCCTGTGTACATCAGTGAGTGTGAGAGTATACACGTGTGTGTGTCAGTGTATGATAGTGAATATGTGAGCGTGTCTGTGTACATCAGTGAGTGTGAGAGTATACACGTGTGTGTGTCAGTGTATGATAGTGAATATGTGAGCGTGTCTGTGTACATCAGTGAGTGTGTGAATATACACGTGTGTGTGTCAGTGTATGATAGTGAATATGTGAGCGTGTCTGTGTACATCAGTGAGTGTGTGAATATACACGTGTGTGTGTCAGTGTATGATAGTGAATATGTGAGCGTGTCTGTGTACATCAGTGAGTGTGTGAATATACACGTGTGTGTGTCAGTGTATGATAGTGAATATGTGAGCGTGTCTGTGTACATCAGTGAGTGTGTGAGTATACACGTGTGTGTGTCAGTGTATGATAGTGAATATGTGAGCGTGTCTGTGTACATCAGTGAGTGTGTGAATATACACGTGTGTGTGTCAGTGTATGATAGTGAATATGTGAGCGTGTCTGTGTACATCAGTGAGTGTGAGAGTATACACGTGTGTGTGTCAGTGTATGATAGTGAATATGTGAGCGTGTCCGTGTACATCAGTGAGTGTGTGAATATACACGTGTGTGTGTCAGTGTATGATAGTGAATATGTGAGCGTGTCTGTGTACATCAGTGAGTGTCTGAATATACACGTGTGTGTGTCAGTGTATGATAGTGAATATGTGAGCGTGTCCGTGTACATCAGTGAGTGTGTGAATATACATGTGTGTGTGTCAGTGTATGATAGTGAATATGTGAGCGTGTCCGTGTACATCAGTGAGTGTGTGAATATACACGTGTGTGTGTCAGTGTATGATAGTGAATATGTGAGCGTGTCTGTGTACATCAGTGAGTGTGTGAATATACACGTGTGTGTGTCAGTGTATGATAGTGAATATGTGAGCGTGTCTGTGTACATCAGTGAGTGTGAGAGTATACACGTGTGTGTGTCAGTGTATGATAGTGAATATGTGAGCGTGTCTGTGTACATCAGTGAGTGTGTGAATATACACGTGTGTGTGTCAGTGTATGATAGTGAATATGTGAGCGTGTCCGTGTACATCAGTGAGTGTGAGAATATACACGTGTGTGTGTCAGTGTATGATAGTGAATATGTGAGCGTGTCTGTGTACATCAGTGAGTGTGTGAATATACACGTGTGTGTGTCAGTGTATGATAGTGAATATGTGAGCGTGTCTGTGTACATCAGTGAGTGTGTCAATATACACGTGTGTGTGTCAGTGTATGATAGTGAATATGTGAGCGTGTCCGTGTACATCAGTGAGTGTGTGAATATACACGTGTGTGTGTCAGTGTATGATAGTGAATATGTGAGCGTGTCCGTGTACATCAGTGAGTGTGTCAATATACACGTGTGTGTGTCAGTGTATGATAGTGAATATGTGAGCGTGTCCGTGTACATCAGTGAGTGTGAGAGTATACACGTGTGTGTGTGTCAGTGTATGATAGTGAATATGTGAGCGTGTCTGTGTACATCAGTGAGTGTGTGAATATACACGTGTGTGTGTCAGTGTATGATAGTGAATATGTGAGCGTGTCTGTGTACATCAGTGAGTGTGAGAGTATACACGTGTGTGTGTCAGTGTATGATAGTGAATATGTGAGCGTGTCTGTGTACATCAGTGAGTGTGAGAGTATACACGTGTGTGTGTCAGTGTATGATAGTGAATATGTGAGCGTGTCTGTGTACATCAGTGAGTGTGTGAATATACACGTGTGTGTGTCAGTGTATGATAGTGAATATGTGAGCGTGTCTGTGTACATCAGTGAGTGTGTGAATATACACGTGTGTGTGTCAGTGTATGATAGTGAATATGTGAGCGTGTCTGTGTACATCAGTGAGTGTGAGAGTATACACGTGTGTGTCAGTGTATGATAGTGAATATGTGAGCGTGTCTGTGTACATCAGTGAGTGTGAGAGTATACACGTGTGTGTGTCAGTGTATGATAGTGAATATGTGAGCGTGTCCGTGTACATCAGTGAGTGTGAGAGTATACACGTGTGTGTGTCAGTGTATGATAGTGAATATGTGAGCGTGTCCGTGTACATCAGTGAGTGTGAGAGTATACACGTGTGTGTGTCAGTGTATGATAGTGAATATGTGAGCGTGTCCGTGTACATCAGTGAGTGTGAGATATACACGTGTGTGTGTCAGTGTATGATAGTGAATATGTGAGCGTGTCTGTGTACATCAGTGTGTGTGTGAATATACACGTGTGTGTGTCAGTGTATGATAGTGAATATGTGAGCGTGTCCGTGTACATCAGTGAGTGTGAGAGTATACACGTGTGTGTGTCAGTGTATGATAGTGAATATGTGAGCGTGTCTGTGTACATCAGTGAGTGTGAGAGTATACACGTGTGTGTGTCAGTGTATGATAGTGAATATGTGAGCGTGTCCGTGTACATCAGTGAGTGTGTGAATATACACGTGTGTGTGTCAGTGTATGATAGTGAATATGTGAGCGTGTCTGTGTACATCAGTGAGTGTGTGAATATACACGTGTGTGTGTCAGTGTATGATAGTGAATATGTGAGCGTGTCTGTGTACATCAGTGAGTGTGAGAGTATACACGTGTGTGTGTCAGTGTATGATGGTGAATATGTGAGCGTGTCCGTGTACATCAGTGAGTGTGAGAGTATACACGTGTGTGTGTCAGTGTATGATAGTGAATATGTGAGCGTGTCGTGTACATCAGTGAGTGTGAGAGTATACACGTGTGTGTGTCAGTGTATGATAGTGAATATGTGAGCGTGTCTGTGTACATCAGTGAGTGTGAGAGTGTACACGTGTGTGTGTCAGTGTATGATAGTGAATATGTGAGCGTGTCTGTGTACATCAGTGAGTGTGTGAATATACACGTGTGTGTGTCAGTGTATGATAGTGAATATGTGAGCGTGTCTGTGTACATCAGTGAGTGTGTGAATATACACGTGTGTGTGTCAGTGTATGATAGTGCATATGTGAGCGTGTCTGTGTACATCAGTGAGTGTGTGAATATACACGTGTGTGTGTCAGTGTATGATAGTGAATATGTGAGCGTGTCTGTGTACATCAGTGAGTGTGTGAGTATACACGTGTGTGTGTCAGTGTATGATAGTGAATATGTGAGCGTGTCTGTGTACATCAGTGAGTGTGTGAATATACACGTGTGTGTGTCAGTGTATGATAGTGAATATGTGAGCGTGTCTGTGTACATCAGTGAGTGTGAGAGTATACACGTGTGTGTGTCAGTGTATGATAGTGAATATGTGAGCGTGTCCGTGTACATCAGTGAGTGTGTGAATATACACGTGTGTGTGTCAGTGTATGATAGTGAATATGTGAGCGTGTCTGTGTACATCAGTGAGTGTCTGAATATACACGTGTGTGTGTCAGTGTATGATAGTGAATATGTGAGCGTGTCCGTGTACATCAGTGAGTGTGAGAGTATACACGTGTGTGTGTGTCAGTGTATGATAGTGAATATGTGAGCGTGTCCGTGTACATCAGTGAGTGTGTGAATATACACGTGTGTGTGTCAGTGTATGATAGTGAATATGTGAGCGCGTCCGTGTACATCAGTGAGTGTGTGAATATACACGTGTGTGTGTCAGTGTATGATAGTGAATATGTGAGCGTGTCCGTGTACATCAGTGAGTGTGAGAGTATACACGTGTGTGTGTCAGTGTATGATAGTGAATATGTGAGCGTGTCCGTGTACATCAGTGAGTGTGAGAGTATACACGTGTGTGTGTCAGTGTATGATAGTGAATATGTGAGCGTGTCTGTGTACATCAGTGAGTGTGTGAATATACACGTGTGTGTGTCAGTGTATGATAGTGAATATGTGAGCGTGTCTGTGTACATCAGTGAGTGTGTGAATATACACGTGTGTGTGTCAGTGTATGATAGTGAATATGTGAGCGTGTCTGTGTACATCAGTGAGTGTGTGAATATACACGTGTGTGTGTCAGTGTATGATAGTGAATATGTGAGCGTGTCTGTGTACATCAGTGAGTGTGAGAGTATACACGTGTGTGTGTCAGTGTATGATAGTGAATATGTGAGCGTGTCTGTGTACATCAGTGAGTGTGTGAATATACACGTGTGTGTGTCAGTGTATAATAGTGAATATGTGAGCGTGTCCGTGTACATCAGTGAGTGTGAGAATATACACGTGTGTGTGTCAGTGTATGATAGTGAATATGTGAGCGTGTCCGTGTACATAAGTGAGTGCGTGAATATACACGTGTGTGTGTCAGTATATGATAGTGAATATGTGAGCGTGTCCGTGTACATCAGTGAGTGTGTGAATATACACGTGTGTGTGTCAGTGTATGATAGTGAATATGTGAGCGTGTCGTGTACATCAGTGAGTGTGTGAATATACACGTGTGTGTGTCAGTGTATGATAGTGATATGTGAGCGTGTCTGTGTACATCAGTGAGTGTGGTGAATATACACGTGTGTGTGTCAGTGTATGATAGTGAATATGTGAGCGTGTCTGTGTACATCAGTGAGTGTGTGAGTATACACGTGTGTGTGTCAGTGTATGATAGTGAATATGTGAGCGTGTCTGTGTACATCAGTGAGTGTGAGAGTATACACGTGTGTGTGTCAGTGTATGATAGTGAATATGTGAGCGTGTCTGTGTACATCAGTGAGTGTGAGAGTATACACGTGTGTGTGTCAGTGTATGATAGTGAATATGTGAGCGTGTCCGTGTACATCAGTGAGTGTGTGAATATACACGTGTGTGTGTCAGTGTATGATAGTGAATATGTGAGCGTGTCTGTGTACATCAGTGAGTGTGTGAATATACACGTGTGTGTGTCAGTGTATGATAGTGAATATGTGAGCGTGTCCGTGTACATCAGTGAGTGTGTCAATATACACGTGTGTGTGTCAGTGTATGATAGTGAATATGTGAGCGTGTCCGTGTACATCAGTGAGTGTGTCAATATACACATGTGTGTGTCAGTGTATGATAGTGAATATGTGAGCGTGTCCGTGTACATCAGTGAGTGTGTCAATATACACGTGTGTGTGTCAGTGTATGATAGTGAATATGTGAGCGTGTCTGTGTACATCAGTGAGTGTGTGAATATACACGTGTGTGTGTCAGTGTATGATAGTGAATATGTGAGCGTGTCCGTGTACATCAGTGAGTGTGTGAATATACACGTGTGTGTGTCAGTGTATGATAGTGAATATGTGAGCGTGTCCGTGTACATCAGTGAGTGTGTCAATATACACGTGTGTGTGTCAGTGTATGATAGTGAATATGTGAGCGTGTCCATGTACATCAGTGAGTGTGAGAGTATACACGTGTGTGTGGTCAGTGTATGATAGTGAATATGTGAGCGTGTCTGTGTACATCAGTGAGTGTGTGAATATACACGTGTGTGTGTCAGTGTTGATAGTGAATATGTGAGCGTGTCTGTGTACATCCAGTGAGTGTGAGAGTATACACGTGTGTGTGTCAGTGTATGATAGTGAATATGTGATCGTGTCTGTGTACATCAGTGAGTGTGTGAATATACACGTGTGTGTGTCAGTGTATGATAGTGAATATGTGAGCGTGTCCGTGTACATCAGTGAGTGTGAGAATTATACACGTGTGTGGTCAGTGTATGATAGTTAATATGTGAGCGTGTCCGTGTACATCAGTGAGTGTGTGAATATACACGTGTGGTGTCAGTGTATGATAGTGAATATGTGAGCGTGTCCGTGTACATCAGTGAGTGTGTCAATATACACGTGTGTGTGTCAGTGTATGATAGTGAATATGTGAGCGTGTCCGTGTACATCAGTGAGTGTGTCAATATACACATGTGTGTGTCAGTGTATGATATGAATATGTGAGCGTGTCCGTGTACATCAGTGAGTGTGTCAATATACACGTGTGTGTGTCAGTGTATGATAGTGAATATGTGAGCGTGTCTGTGTACATCAGTGGAGTGTGTGAATATACACGTGTGTGTGTCAGTGTATGATAGTGAATATGTGAGCGTGTCTGTGTACATCAGTGAGTGTGTGAATATACACGTGTGTGTGTCAGTGTATGATAGTGAATATGTGAGCGTGTCTGTGTACATCAGTGAGTGTGTGAATATACACGTGTGTGTGTCAGTGTATGATAGTGAATATGTGAGCGTGTCCTGTGTACATCAGTGAGTGTGAGAGTATACACGTGTGTGTGTCAGTGTATGATAGTGAATATGTGAGCGTGTCTGTGTACATCAGTGAGTGTGTGAATATACACGTGTGTGTGTCAGTGTATGATAGTGAATATGTGAGCGTGTCCGTGTACATCAGTGAGTGTGAGAGTATACACGTGTGTGTGTCAGTGTATGATAGTGAATATGTGAGCGTGTCTGTGTACATCAGTGAGTGTGAGAGTATACACGTGTGTGTGTCAGTGTATGATAGTGAATATGTGAGCGTGTCCGTGTACATCAGTGAGTGTGTGAATATACACGTGTGTGTGTGTCAGTGTATGATAGTGAATATGTGAGCGTGTCTGTGTACATCAGTGAGTGTGTGAATATACACGTGTGTGTGTCAGTGTATGATAGTGAATATGTGAGCGTGTCTGTGTACATCAGTGAGTGTGAGAGTATACACGTGTGTGTGTCAGTGTATGATAGTGAATATGTGAGCGTGTCTGTGTACATCAGTGAGTGTGAGAGTATACACGTGTGTGTAAGACTGAGATGAGGAGGGATTTCTTCACTCGGAGGGTTGTGAATCTTTGGAATTCTCTGCCCCAGAGGGCTGTGGATGCTGAGTCGTTGAGTATATTCAAGGCTGAGATCGATAGATTTTTGGACTCTAGGGGAATCAAGGGATTATGGGGATCAGGCAGGAAAGTGGAGTTGAGGTGGATAATCAGCCATGATCTTATTGAATGGTGGAGCTCGAGGGGCCGTATGGCCGACTCCAGCACCTAATTCTCATGTTCTTGTGTATGATATGAATGGGTGAGTGTGTCAGTGCACATCAGTTGGGCCGTGATTTCCCCAACCTCGGTGGGTCCGGGGCGGGTGATGTCGGTGGCGGGTCCCGACCCCGCTGCTGGCTCCATCTCGCTGTCTGAAATGACTTTCCATTGATTGGGCTTGTTAAGCCCCGCCCAGCGCGTTTCCCGGTCCAATTAGAGGAAGCGGATCTGACGACATCATTTGATGACGCATCATCAGCCGGTTTCCTTAAAAATTTATTTTGACGTTTGTGCTGTCAGTGTTCTACAGCATTGAGATGCTGCAAACACCGACAAGCACTGCACAGAGGGGCAGGGCTGCACCCAGGCTCTCCTATGACTCCCTCCATATGCTCAACACAGCCTGGTTGCACATTGCAGAGCAGGACACAAGCAGCGATGTGGTCAGGAGGACCAGGCTGCAGTGCCGCAAATGTTTCAATGATCTCATTAGATCAGGAAACGTTAGTACAAAGCCACACTCAACCTCATCCTGCTGTGCCTCTCATCACATCCCCACCACTCTGCCTTCCCACCCTACTCCTGCACATCCTTACTCACACCAACATACCTTGCACCTCCATCCATCCCTCACTATCTACATTATCACTTCCCCATCTCACTAGCCACCCCTCACTCTCACCCTCATCCTAGTGCAATCATACCAACTAACAACACACAAGGGTAGGCACTTGGGTGTTTTATGCAATGTTCATGTAAAGTTTCTGTTAATTTGGTGTCAAGCATTGAAACCTTTATTTTCAACACTTTGCGTTCTTGGACAGATCTGTGTGCACCTTTTGAAGTGGCTTAGTGAGCTGCAGTGAATGGTGAGATGTAACGGTACCGCCCGCAATGGTGACGAGTGTGAAAGGAATGGCTTGGACCATTGTAGGGATACCTTATGGTGTTGGGGTGGTGCCAACCTGGCACATCATGTGACAGGGCGTACAGTGTCAAGTGAAGTAAATCTGGCCATGGTGAAGCCATCCATGGCCTCCCAGTCAGCAATGTGGTCGGGTGCAGATGCCCTCTGTCCTGTGCAGCATCAGGTGATTGTGGAGAAGGTTAGTGTTGTTGTTGGTGCTGCTGGTGTGCCTGGTGGTGTTGGGGCTGATCGTGGTCAGATTCTGAGGGCCAAGGTGAGAGAGTATAAAGGGCATCCATGTTGATGAAACAGATGGCAGGTGAAGTTGAGATGACAGAGGCGATCTGTCAATGGTGAGAGAGGTTGTTCCAATGAGGTGACACTGGATGGAGAGTTTGCTCCAAACACTTGCAACCTGTATAAAGCTCAGTCTGTGTTGCAAAGGGAGAAAGCAACAGCCTCTGCGCTTGGAAAAAGAACAGGTGTGACGTGGGAGCTTTTATACTACATTTCAAGCTGTCACTCATCAGCTGATTCAACGGCCACTCAACTTCCGCCTCAGATTAACAGACGGGCTCCAGGAGCAGCGTGGAAGCCATGGGCGAGCTGTTAAAGTCAAAAGGTAAGGTTAAATTCACTCTTAAGGGCTTGTCAGCAAGCCAATAATTGTTTAAATGAGGTCCCCCGCCGCTGCTGGTCGGGTCTGCTCAGCGCTGGCGGACCCGGCATTGGGAAAGGCAAGTGTGTGCGATCAAATCAAATTTCACTGCCGACCCACCACCGATCCCATCCGCTCAGTTCCGGCCTCAGTGTGAGAGTGTACGTGTGTGTGAATGTGTAATCGTGAATGATAGTGCCACAATGTAAGTGCGCGTATCAATGGACGTCCGTGCATATGTGAGTCAGTGTGTGCGTACCAGTGAGTGTGTGTGTGAGTGATTCAGTGCGGTTGTGTATCTACAAGTGATTGTGTGAGTCTGTGTGTGCAAGTTAGTGTTTGAGTGACGGAGGCAGTGATCTTATAGCTCCCCTGGTATTAGGATTGTGACTTGTTTTGGGGCGATTGGCAGCACTCGAGGGTGTCTGAGGAGAAAGAGGGGCCGATTACCTGATCAACACCGATCAGAGAGCCACCTTAATTCATCCTCATAGAAACTCCCACAGTCTCCCCAGCCCCAACGGACATGGGGGCAAAGGTCGTGTGGCTAGGGTGCCAACTCTGGTAGGACGTATTCCTGGAGGTGTCATCACATCTCCTGCCTCCAACTGCCCTGCCCCCACACTCACTCCATTGGTCGCCGACATGTGATTCTTCGCGGTCCTGTGCCAATTGGGCAGAGAAATGATTCTCCGTTACCCAATAGGATTGATTCTTGACTCTCGGACAACAAGCCTTTTTTCCCCATCTCCAATATTTTTATAACGACAGCCCTGCAGCAACTCGCCAAGGCTTCTTCGGCAGCACCTCCCAAACCCGCGACCTCTTCCACCTAGAAGGACAAGGGCAGCAGGCGCATGGGAACACCACCACCTCCAATTTCCCCTCCAAGTCACTCACCATCCTGACTTGGAAGTATATCGCCGATTCTTCATCGTCGCTGGGTCAAAATCCTGGAACTCCCTCCCTAACAGCACTGTGGGAGCACCTTCACCACACGGACTGCAGCGGTTCAAGAAGGCGGCTCACCACCACCTTCTCAAAGGGCAACTAGGGATGGGCAATAAATGCCGGCCTTGCCAACGACGCCCAGATCCCGAGAATGAATTTTTAAAAAACCTGACAAACAGAAGTGTTCAAAGAAAATGAGAAAATCGCACAATTTCTTTTTAACACCTCTATGATTTTTCACCTGGGTTTTGTTCAGAACAGTGTCTCGGGGATCAAACTCACGTCCTGGAGACTCCAGGCCAGTCCTGGAGGGTTTGCCAACCCTCCATGAGGCTCTGCTGTGTTGGTGAGGCCCTGCTCCCAGTCCTGCGTGTGTCAGACTGGCCCACTCTGTAAGTGGGGCTCCACTGACGGTGACGGGGGGCCTTTGCAAAATGAACCCTGTAAAGTGAATCACGTGAACTAGTGTCTACGGCAACACACTAGGCTGAAGTATGGGGCACTAGGAAAAAGAAGAAGGGCCTCGGAGTGGTTATTGGCCCTGGAGTGACAGCTCGCAGTCAGAGTGAAGCTCTTATCACTGCCAGACTGTTATTAGTGTCAGCCGTGGCTTAGTGGGCTAGCACTCTCGCCTCTCAGTCAGAAGGTCGTGGGTTCAAGTCCCACTCCAGAGACTTGAGCAGAAAAATCTAGGCTGACACTCCCAGTGTAGTACTGAGGGAGTGCTGCACTGTCGGAGGTGCTGTCTTTCAGATGAGACGTTAAATCGAGGCCCCGTCTGCTCTCTCAGGTGGATGTAAACGATCCCATGGCACCATTTCGAAGAAGAGCAGGGGAGTTATCCCCGGTGTCCTGGACAATATTTATCCCTCAACTCAACATCACCAAAACAGATTATCCGGTCATTATCACATTGCTGTTTGTGGGAGCTTGCTGTGCGCAAATTGGCTGCCGCGTTTCCTACATTACAACAGTGACTACACTTCAAAAAGTCCTTAATTGGCTGTAAAGAGATTTGGGACGTCCTGAGGTCGTGAAAGGCGCTATCGAAATGCAAGACTTTCTTTTTTTCTTTTTTGCGGCTAAATATGTCATAGGAACATAGGAACAGGAGGAGGCCATTCAGCCGCTCGAGCCTGCTCCGCCATTCAATGAGATCATGGCTGATCTGCGACCTAACTCCACATACCCGCTTTGGCCCATATCCCTTAATACCTTTGGTTAACAAAAATCTATCAATCGCCGATTTGAAATTAACAATTGCTCTAGCACCAATTGCCATTTGCAGAAGAGAGTTTCAAACTTCTACCACCCTTTGTGTGTAGAAGTGTTTCCTAACTTCACTCCTGAAAGATCTGGCTCTAATTTTTAGACTATGTCCCCTAGTCCGAGAATCCCAACCAGCGGAAATAGTTTCTCTCTATCTACCCTATCTGTTCCTTATCTTGAAAACTTCGATCAAATTACCCCTTAACCTTCTAAATTACAGGGTACACAACCCTAGTTTGCATAATCTTTCCTCGTAATTTAACTCGGCAGTTTTGATAAGCCATTTAACTGGAAGCCAAACCGTGATATTTTAATGCAGTACAGCGTATCAGTAACACAATAATGGGCAGGTTTGGCTCCAGCCATTCAACACACATTGATGTACTGGAAAAGCAAATGTACTGCCAAAGGCTTAGAAGATAAATGCACTGCCTGCTGTGATATTAACACCTAAAATCAGATTATCTGGTCATTATCACGTTGCTGTTTGTGGGAGCTTGCTGTGCACAAATTGTCTGCCGCGTTTCCTAAACTACAGCAGTGAACACACTTCAAAAGTATTTAATTGGCTGTAAAGCGCTTTGGGGCTATATAAATGCAAGTCTTTCTTTCTTTCAGTTCAGCCAGCTCCACACAGACTGGTCTCTCATCCGAAAGACTGGGGAGTCAGTGGAGATTATGCGCTCAGGTCTCTGGAATGGGACCCACGATCCTCTGACTCCGAGGCGAGAGTGCCACCCACTGAGCCACGCCTGGCACCTAACGTGGGCTCAGCCCTCGCGTATCAATGGCCCCCTGGAGTGCCAGTGCCCAGTGCTGATTGGGACAGCGGGAACGGAGCCGTCTCTCAGGGCAGCAGCATGTGCGGATGCTCCTGCCCACACATGCTCTGCCTTCCTCCCAGCACTCCCCTCTGTGCCTCACTCACTGGATGTTGCTCGACGTGTTGCTCGTAAGGGACAGCGCGACAGATGGCGGAAGCAGGTATGGGTGTACCAGGTGGGAAAACCATAGTGAGAGTTTCTTAATATAGAACATATATACACACACACGTTGAAGACACATTCTGCAGTAGTTGCAACTGCAAGATGTACAAGGTCAGGCTTGACGGAGAGCGAACAATACACTAACAGAAGAGATAAGAACTGTAATGGACTTAGAGCCAGATAGTCAGGAAACTGTAGGCGAGTCACCAGCATGAATAAAGCTCATTATGGATATACTGGAGAGAGATAAGAAGGGAAGGTCAGAACACGGTTTGTCAGATAGAGAGAACAATGAACAAGAGGCAGATGGCATTGCATAGACGTATTGAAAGGGATTACCTAATGACCGTCACTTTACACAGCGACATAGTAGGCTGGCGTACACTCCAGTATTAACTAGACTTAGTGATTTCCATGAATTCTCGATGATACTGGGGCTAAAAGGGTTAAATTACCAGGCCCACACCTCCAATATAATGGGTTAACGAATACCTTCCACAAACTAGAATCATAGAATGCTGACAGCACAGAAGGAGGCCGTTTGGCCTGTCGAGCCTGTGCCAGCTCTCTGCTAGAGCACTTCAGCTACTCCCACTCCCCCGCCCTTTCCCCGTAGCCCTGCAAATTCTTCTCTTTCATATACTTATCCAATTCCCTTTTGAAAGCCACGATTGAATCTGCCTCCACCATCCTTTCAGGCAGTGTATTCCTCCCCCCAGCACACTGTGTTACTACTGATGTTAATCCAGCTCCCTCACACTATCACTCAGTAACCCCTCTCCCCCAGCGCCCTGTGTCACTGACTGTATCTCTACTGATGTTAATCCAGCTCCCTCACACTGTCTCTCAGTAACCCCTCTCCTAAGCGCCCTGTGTTACTGACTGTCTCTCTACTGATGTTAATCCAGCTCCCTCACACTGTCTCTCAGTAACCCCTCTCCTCCAGCGCCCTGTGTTACTGACTGTATCTCTACTGATGTTAATCCAGCTCCCTCACAGTCACTCAGTAACCCCTCTCCCAGCGCCCTGTGTTACTGACTGTATCTCTACTGATGTTAATCCAGCTCCCTCACACTGTCACTCAGTAACCCCTCTCCCCCAGCTCACTGTTACTGACTGTATCTCTACTGATGTTAATCCAGCTCCCTCACACTGTCACTCAGTAACTCCTCCACCAGCTCCCTGTGTAACTGACTGTATCTCTACTGATGTTAATCCAGCTCCCTCACACTGTCACTCAGTAACCCCTCCCCCAGCGTTACTGACTGTCTCTCTACTGTTGCTGGCTTGATGATGGCAGATGTATCTCTGATCTTAACCAGCGACGGCATAAAGTAAACCGCCCCTGGTGTTTGTGACGATGGACTGGATTATTTCCTGAGGTGTCTGGGTGTCTGAGGATTAGCCAAGTTTTGTTTCGGCAGTGGGCCAGGTGCATCAGAGAAGAGCTGCTTTGTCCTCGGACTGGGAAACATTCGCTGGAGTCTTGGGCAGGTCCACGATATGCTTGTCTCAGGTTACTCACAAAGTGATGACTTGATGGAAAGTTGGCAGCCGAGTGGAATAATAGACACTCAGCCCAAGGCAAGCAGCCTTGATATTGAGAACATTCTTTAGGTCACCTCAAAACATCCGGAGTTCATAGAATCATAGAATGGTTACAGCACAGAAGGGGGCCATTCGGCCCGTTGAGCCCGTGCTGGCTCTCTGCAAGAGCACTTCAGCTAGTCCCATCCCCCGCCCTTTCCCGTAGCTCTGCAAACTTTTTTCCTTCAGGTATTTATCCAATTCCCTTTTGAAAGCCATGATTGAGTCTGCCTCCACCACCCTTTCAGGCAGTGCATTCCAGATCCTAACCACTCACTGCGTAAAAAAGTTTATCCTCATGTCCCCTTTGGTTCTTTTGCAAATCACCTTAAATCTGTGTCCTCTGGTTCTCGACCCTTCTGCCAATGGGAACAGTTTCTCTCTATCTACTCTGTCTAGACCCCTCATGATTTTGAACACCTCTATCAAATCTCCTCTCAACCGTCTCTGCTCTAAGGAGAACAACCCCAGCTTCTCCAGTCCATCCACGTAACTGAAGTCCCTCAGCCCTGGAACCATTCTTGTAAATCTTTTCTGCACCCTCTCTAAGGCCGTCACATTCTTCCTAAAGTGAGGTGCCCAGAATTGGACACAATACTCCAATTGAGGCCGAACCAGTGTTTTATACAGGTTCATCATAACTTCCACGCTTTTGTACTCTATACCTCTATTTATGAAGCCCGTTTTCTTTTTTAACTGCTTTCTCAACCTGCCCTGCCACCTTCAACGATTTCTGCACATATACCCCCAGGTCTCTCTGTTCATACATCCCCTTTAGGATTGTACCATTTAGTTTATATTGCCTCTCCTCATTCTTTCTACCAAAATGTATCACTTCGCTCTTTTCTGCCCTAAATTTCATCTGCCACGCGTCCGCCCATTTCATCAGCCTGTTTATGTCTTCTTGAAGTCTATCACTATCCTCCTCATTGTTCACTATACTTCCAAGTTTTGTGTCATCTGCAAATTTTGAAATTGTGCCCTGTACACCCACATCCAAGTCATTAATATATATCAAGAAAAGCAGTGGTCCTAGAACCGACCCCTGGGGAACACCACTGTATACCTTCCTCCAGCCCGAAAAACAACCATTCACCACAACTCTGTTTCCTGTCACTTCGCCACGTATCCATGCTGCCACTGTCCCTTTTAGTCCATGGCCTTCAACTTTGCTGGCAAGCCTATTATGTGGCACTTTGTCAAACGCCTTTTGGAAATCCATGTACACTACGTCAACCGCATTGCCCTCATCAACCCTCTCTGTTACCTCATCAAAAAACTTGATCAAGTTAGTTAAACACGATTTGCCATTAACAAATCCGTGCTGGCTTTCCTTAATAAATCCACACTTGTCCAAGTGACTATTAATTTTGTCCCTGATTATTGTTTCTAAAAGCTTCCTCACTACCGAAGTTAAACTGACTGGCCTATAGTTGCTGGGTTTATCCTTACACCCTTTTTTGAACAAGGGTGTAGCATTTGCAATTCTCCAGTTCTCTGGCACCATCCCCGTTTCTAAGGAGGATTGGAAGATTATGGCCAGTACCTCCGCAATTTCCACCTTTACTTCCCTCAGCATCCTCAGATGTATCCCATCCGCTCCCGGTGAATTTTGGAAGATGACAACCAATGCGTCCACTATTCCAATGGCCATCGCTTTCAAAACCCTAGGATGTAGGTCATCCGGTCCTTGGGATTTATCGACTTTTAGTCCCATTGATTTTGCTAGTGTTGAGGCTGCCGCGAAACACGAATGGAGGCTGAATCCATATGTGGAAAACAAGAAACTTTAATTCAACTGCATGGCACAAAATGGCTGCAGCGAAAAACTCCCAGAATTCTCTGGGCAAACTCTGAGGCCCCGCCCACTCCTGCCTTAAAGGTAAGGTGCCTTAAAGGGAAGGTGCTGGATTTTTGTCCACGGACGGAAGAGTGGATTATGCTCGTTTAGGTGGCGATCTGCCACACAGCTCCCCCCAGAATCCGCTTAGGAGGTGTGGATGAGACGGTGCGCCGGTCTGATGGGCCGGTCGGAGCGGCTCTTGTAGGACGCTGATGGACGTGGAACGGCCGGGCGTGGAGCAGCCGGGTGAACCGGCTTGAGGGCAGGTCGGCCGCGTGGAGGTGGACGAGCTACAGGGACCTGCTCACCGGGCTCCGAGTGTGCTGGCTTGAGTCGGTCAACCGACACTTTTTCTATCCTGTCGCCCACTTGCAGGGTGAAAAATTTGTCCCCAGCCTGTAGCACCTTGTAGGGCCCGTCGTACGGGGGTTAAAGGGGTCCGCGGTGGGCGTCGTGCCGGACGAAAACAAACCGTGCCTGGTGCAGGCTTAGTGGGACGTGTAAGGTGGATTCGCTGTGTCGGGCAATGGGCACCGGGGCGAACTGCAGTGCCGGTGAGGCGAAGTCGTGGCGTTGCTGGTCGGCTGACCAGGGTGTCGTGGCGGTGGGCAGGGGAATGGCCCCAGCATGGGTGATGTGGTGGCCGAGGAAGTCGATCTTGTCCAGGCCGAACTGGTATTTGGCTGGGCTGAGGATGAGCCCGTGGTCGCTGAGGCGCCCGAACAGGATGCGAAGGTGTTCCTGCTTGGAGGAACTGGCTACCAGGATGTCGTCCAGGTAGACGAACAGGAACTTCAGGTCCCGAAGGACTGAGTCCATGAGCCGCTGGAATGCCTGGGCTGCGTTTTTGAGGCCGAAGGGCATCTGCAGGAACTCGAACAGGCCGAAGGGGGTGATTACGGCCGTCTTGGGGACGTCCGCGGGGTGGACGGGGACTTGGTGGTAGCCGCACACCAGGTCGACCTTGGAAAAGACTGAGCGACGGCCAGTCTAGCTGAGAAGTCCTGAATGTGCGGCACGGGGTACCGATCAGGGGTGGTGGCATCGTTGAGGCGGCGGTAATCCCCGCAGGGGCGCCAACCTCCGCCTGGTTTGGGGGCGATGTGGAGTGGGGAGGCCCAGGGACTGTTGGAGCGGTGGATGATGCCGAGCTGTTCCATGGTGGCAAACTCGGTCCGCGCGATCTCCAGTTTGGTCGGGTCCAGCCTGCGGGCGTGGGCGTACACTGGTGGGCCTGTGGTGGGGATGAAGTGTTCCACCCCGTGTTTGGCGGCCTCCGCGGAGAAGGTCGGATTGGTAAGGGCTGGGAATTCGGCCAGGAGTGCCGAGTAGTCATCCGTGGCCCGGGCATGGCACTGTGACGCCATGTCAGCGGGTTGACGGGGGGCCATGGCGCCCAGGATGGGGGACATGGTGTTCATGTCCACGAGGCGGTGACGGGGGATGTCTACCAGTAGGCCGTGGGCGCACAGGAAATCTGCGCCGATGAGAGGGGAGAGCACCTTGGCAGTGATGAACTCCCATCGGTAGCGGCGACCAGCGAGGTCGAGGGTGACTGTCCAGGTGCCATACGTTCGGATTTCTGAGCCGTTAGCAGCAGCCAGCGCCGGTCCTCGTTCGCCCTTTTGGATGTCGAGGGAGGAGGCCGGGATGATGCTGTGCTGAGCCCCAGTGTCGCACAGGAACCGGCGGCCGGTTTTGTCATCCGTAACGAACAGCAGGGAGCCCGCGTGGCCCACGGCCATCGCGGGGGCTGGTACGGGGGCGGACTTGAAAGAGCAGGGAGGTGTGCACCATTGTGCCCTGGCGCCGAACCGTGCGTGGTAGTAACAGTGGCCCGGGTTAGTGGGGCGTGAAGGCCCCATGGGCCTGGTGGCAGGCCCTTGTGGCCGCGTGGTGGCCGGTGAGGGGCGCGCCCAGGCATTGGCTGCCAGGTCCGGAGTGACATCGCGGCTGGAGTGAGCGGACAGCAGCTTGTCGGCCTCATCGGCCAGGGCTTCCAGGTTCGTGAGGCCGGACGCCACGATTGCTGGGCGGATGCTGAGAGGGAGCTGGCGGATGAACAGCGTGCGGAAGAAGGATGCGGGTGGGCTCTCGTCGGTGAGGGAGAGCATGTGGGAGAGGAGGTCTGATGGTGAGGCATCACCGAGGCCTGGAAGGTCGAGGAGGTGGCAGTTTCGCTGATATGCCGAGGCTGTAAATTTTTTAAGGAGCGCTGTCCTGAGATGTGCGTACTTGCCTTCCTCTGGTGGGTTCTGCAGCGCTGTCCAAACCTTCGAAACTGCGGCGCTACCGAGTGATGTGACGAGATAGTCGTACTTTGTCCCATCTGTGGTGATATTTCGCAGCCAGAAGCGAGATTCAGCTTGGAGAAACCAGGCTTCGGGCTGGTTTTCCCAAAACTCTGGCAGTTTCACGGAAACTGCGTTCATGTCCGCCATTGCAGTGCTCGGAATAAGTTCTGAGCGTCGGGGTCACCAATGTTGAGGCTGCCGCGAAACACGAATGGAGGCTGGATCCATATGTGGAAAACAAGAAACTTTAATTCAACTGCATGGCACACAAAATGGCTGCGGCGAAAAACTCCCAGAATTCTCTGGGCAAACTCTGAGACCCCGCCCACTCCTGCCTTAAAGGTAAGGTGCCTTAAAGGGAAGGTGCTGGATTTTTGTCCACGGACGGAAGAGTGGATGATGCTCGTTTAGGTGGCGATCCGCCACACTAGTACTGTTTTTTTACTGATAATTTCTTTAAGTTCCTCATTCTCGTTTACTATTTATATGCCTGTAGACGTCTTTTGGATTACCTTTTATGTTAGTTGCCGTACTATTTTCATACCCTCTCTTTGTCCCTCTTATTTTCTTTTTCACTTCTCCTCTGACCTTTCTATATGTAGCCTGATTCTCAGATGTATTCTCAACCTGACATCTGTCATACGCGCTCTTTTTCTGCTTCATTATATTCTCTATTTCTTTTGACATCCAGGGTGCTCTGACTTTAGTTGCCCTGCCTTTCCCCCTCGTGGGAATGTACCTCGACTGTACCCGAACTATTTCCTCTTTAAAGGCAGTCTATTGTTCCACTACAGTTGTGCCTGCCAATCTTTTGATTCCACTTTACCCGGGCCAGATCCGTTCTCATCCCACTGAAATTGGCCTTCCCCCAAGTAAGTATTTTTACTTTAGATTGCTCCCTGTCCTTTCCATAGCGAATCTAAAACTTATGATACTGTGATCACTGTTCCCTAAATGTTTACCTATTGACACTTGCTCCACTTGACCCACCTCATTCCCCAGAACCAGATCCAGCAATGCCTCCTCCCTCGTCGGGCCGGAAACATACTGATCAAGAAAGTTCTCCTGAACACACTTCAGAAATTCTTCCCCTTCTCTGCCCTTTACACTATTACGATCCCAGTCTATATTAGAAGAGTTGAAGTCTCCCATTATTAGTACTCAATAGTTCTTGCACCTCTCTGTAATTTCTCTGCAAATTTGCTCCTCCATATTTTTCCCACTAATTGGTGGCCTATAGAATACACCTAATAGTGTAATGGCACCTCTATTGTTTCTTAACTCTAGTCATAGATTCTGTCCTTGACCCCTCCAGGACATCCTCTCTCTCCAGCATTGTAATATTATCCTTAACCAATACTGCCACACCACCTCCTATCTTTCCTTCCCTATCTTTCCTGAACACCTTATATCCAGGAATATTTAATACCCAATCCTGCCCTTTTTTGAGCCAGGTCTCAGTTATTGCCACAACATCATATTCCCATGTGGCTATTTGCGCCTGCAGCTCACTTACCTTGTTTACTACACTTCTTACTATTGGTTCCGGCCCTGCTGAGGTGCAACCCGTCCGGTCTGTACAATCCCACCTCCCCCAGAACCGGACCGAATGCCCCAGGAATCTGAAGACCTCCCTCCTGCACCATCTCTCTAGCCACGCATTCATCTGCTCTATCCTCCTATTTCTGTACTCACTAGCACGTGGCACCGGGAGTAATCCGGAGATTACTACCTTTGAGGTCCTGCTTTTTAATCTCTTTCCTCGCTCCCTAATATCTGCCTGCAGGACCTCATCCCTCTTTCTGCCTATGTCGTTGGTACCGATATGGACCACGACCTCTGGCTGTTCACCCTCCCCCCTCAGAATGTTCTGCAGCCGCTCAGTGACATGCTTAACCCTGGCACCAAGGAGGCAACATACCATCCTGGAGTCACGTCTGCAGCCGCATAAACGCCTGTCTGCTCCCCTAACTATCGAATCCCCGACCACTATTGCCTTCCCGATATTCCTCCTCCCCCCTTGTACAGCTGAGCCACCCGTGGTGCCGCAGACTTGTCTCTGGCTGCACTCCCCAGAGGAACCATCGCCCTCACCAGTACTCAGAACAGAATACTGGTTGGAGAGCGACATGCACTCAGGAGACTCCTGCACTACCTGCTTGGTCCTCCTCTTCTGTCTGGTGGTCACCCATTCCCTCTCTGCCTGTGCACTCCTTAGCTGCGGGGTGACCACCTCCTGAAACGTGTTATCCACGAAACTCTCAGCCTCGCGGATGCATCGCAGTGACTCCAGCTGCTGCTCAAGCTCCGAAACCCAGAGCTGGAGCTCCTCCAGGTGACGACACTTCCTGCACAAGTGGTTGTCCAGGACACGGGAAGCATCCTGGATTTCCCACATGGCATAGGATGTGCACTCCACAGGACTGAGGTGCCCTGCCATGCCTTTATTTATTCGACTATTAACTAACTTTACAGAAACTTAAGACTAAGATGTATCTAATTCAAGTTATTAATTTAATGTAGTATTAACAGTTACTAATCTCCAAGCTCCTGTTTTATCCCTAACCAGCTATTTAACCCCGGCCCCTAACTTGAAGAGAAAAAAAACTAGGCTTGTATTACCTTGAATATAGAAGATTAAGGGGTGATCTAACTGAGGTGTTTAAGATGATTAAAGGATTTGATAGGGTAGATGGAGAGAAACTATTTCCTCTGGTGGGGAGAGTCCAGAACAAGGGGGCATAACCTTAAAATTAGAGCCAGGCCATTCAGGGGTGATGTCAGGAAGCATTTCTTCACACAAAGGGGAGTGGAAATCTGAAACTCTCCCCCAAAAAACTGTTAAGGCTGGGGGTCAATTGAAAGTGTCAGAACTGAGGTTGATAGATTTTTGTTGATAAGGGTATTAAGGGTTACAGATCTAAGGCGGGTGGATGGAGTTCAGACACAGATCAACCATGATCTGATTGAATGGCGGAACAGACTCGAGGTGCTGAATGGCCTCCTCCTGTTCCTATGTTCCAATGTACACATGTGGCTTTCGTGTCTGGAATCTCATTCTTATCTCTCCGTGTGTTAGTACACAACCATCAGTGGGTCCGCAAAAATAAACCTCACGTTGATACAGCACATCTCTCAGGGACAACTCCAAGCACTTCCCATACAAGTCATTACTGTGAAATATGCTTCGGCAAAGGGAAACCTCTCGAAACATTTAATCAGTGAGCGCCACTCGCCACTCACCCACTCACTCACCCACTCACTCACCCACTCACTCATCCAGTCACTCACCCACTCACTCACCCACTCACTCACCCACTCACTCATCCAGTCACTCACCCACTCACTCACCCACTCACTCACCCACTCACTCACCCACTCACTCACCCACTCACTCATCCAGTCACTCACTCACCTACTCACTTACTCATCCACTCACTCACTCACTCACCCACCCACCCACCCACTCACTCACTCACTCACTCACTCACTAACTCACCCACTCACTCACTCACTCACTCATCCAGTCACTCACTCACTCACTCATCCAGTCACTCACTCACCCACTCACTCACCCACTCACTCATCCAGTCACTCATCCAGTCACTCACTCACTCACTCACCCACTCACTCACTCACTCACTCACCCACCCACCCACTCACTCTCACTCACTCACTCACTCACTCACTCATCCAGTCACTCACTCACTCACTCATCCAGTCACTCACTCACCCACTCACTCACTCACTCACTCACTCACTCACTCATCCAGTCACTCACTCACTCACTCTCACTCACCCACTCACTCTCACTCACTCTCACTCACTCTCACTCACCCACTCACTCACTCTCACTCACCCACTCACTCACCCACTCTCACTTACTCTCACTCACTCTCACACACTCACTCAATCACTCACTCACCCATCCACTCACCCACTCACTCACTCATCCAGTCACTCACTCACTCACTCACTCATCCAGTCACTCACTCACTCACTCACTCTCACTCACCCACTCACTCAGTCTCACTCACCCACTCACTCACTCTCACTCACCCACTCACTCACCCACTCACTCACTCACTCTCACTTACTCTCACTCACTCTCACACACTCACTCAATCACTCACTCACCCATCCACTCACCCACTCACTCACCCATGCAGTCACTCACTCACCCACTCACTCACTCACTCACCCACTCACTCACTCACCCACTCACTCACTCACTCATCCAGTCACTCACCCACTCACCCACTCACTCACTCTCACTCACTCTCACTCACTCTCACTCACTCTCACTCACTCTCACACACTCACTCAATCACTCACTCACCCATCCACTCACCCACTCACTCACTCATCCAGTCACTCACTCACTCACTCACTCATCCAGTCACTCACTCACACTCACTCACCCACACTCACCCACTCACTCACTCTCACTCACCCACTCACTCACCCACTCACCCACTCACTCACTCACTCACTCACTCACCCACTCACTCACTCACTCACCCACTCACTCACTCACCCACTCACTCATCCAGTCACTCACCCACTCACTCTCACTCACTCTCACTCACTCTCACTCACTCATTCATCCACTCACTAACCCACTCACACTCACTCACTCATCCACTCACCATAATCCACGTCACTCCCTCAACATCATCCACTCACTCACTCACACAACACTCACTACATCCACTCACTCACTCACCATCCACTCACTCACTCACTCCCACTCCATCCACTCACTAACTCACTCAACCACTTACTCCTCACTACGGTCACATTCATCCATCTCACTCACTCACTCATCCACTCACTCACTCCCACTCATCCACAGTCACTCACTCACCCACTCACTCACTCACATCATCCAGTCACTCACTCACTCCCCACTCATCACCACTCTCTCACTCACTCACCTCACCACCCACTCACTCACCACTCACGCACCTCACTCACTCACTCACTCATCCAGTCACTCACTCACTCATCCAGTCACTCACTCACCCACTCACTCACTCATCCAGTCACTCACTCACTCATCCAGTCACCTCACTCACCCACTCACTCACTCTCACTCACTCACCTCACTCACTCACCTCACTCACTCACCTCACTCACTCACCTCACTCACTCACTCACTCACTAATCTCACTCACTCATCACCACTCTCTCACTCACTCACTCTCTCACTTCACTCACTAACCTTACTCACTTCACTCTCATGAACCTCACTCACTCACCTCACTCCTCACTCACTCACCTCACTCACTCACCTCACTCACTCACGTCACTCACTCACCCACTCACTCACTCACTCACTCACACACCTCACTCACACACTCACTCACCTCACTCACTCACCCACTCACTCACCTCACTCACTCACTCACTCATCACTCACTCACTCCCTCACTCACTCACTCATCTCACTCACTCACTCACTCACTCACCTCACTCACTCACTCACTCACTCACCTCACTCACTCACTCACCTCACTCCACCTCACTCACTCACTCACTCACTCACTCACTCACCTCACTCACTCCACTCACTCACTCACCCTCACTCACTCACACTCACTCACTCACCTCCCTCACTCACTCACTCATCCACTCACTCACTCACTCACTCACTCACTCACTCACTCACCACTCACTCACTCATCCACTCACTCATCCACTCACTCACTCCACTCACTCACTCATCCACTCACTCACTCATCCACTCACTCACTCATCCACTCACTCACTCATCCACTCACTCATCCACTCACTCACTTATCCACTCACTCACTCAGCCACTCACTCACTCAGCCACTCACTCACTCAGCCACTCACTCACTCACTCACTCTCACTCACTCACTCACTCATCCACTCACTCACTCATCCACTCACTCACTCACTCTCACTCACTCATCCACTCACTCACTCATCCACTCACTCACTCACTCTCACTCACTCACTCACTCACTCATCCACTCACTCACTCAGCCACTCACTCACTCATCCACTCACTCACTCATCCACTCACTCACTCACTCACTCATCCACTCACTCATCCACTCACTCACTCACTCACTCAGCCACTCACTCACTCACTCACTCATCCACTCACTCATCCACTCACCTCACTCACTCACTCACTCACTCATCCACTCACTCACTCACTCACTCATCCACTCACTCACTCACTCACTCACTCATCCACTCACTCACTCACTCAGCCACTCACTCATCCACTCACTCAGCCACTCACTCACTCACTCACTCATCCACTCACTCATTCACTCACTCACTCACTCATCCACTCACTCATCCACTCACTCACTCAGTCACTCATCCACTCACTCACTCAGCCACTCACTCATCCACTCACTCAGCCACTCACTCACTCACTCACTCATCCACTCACTCACTCACTCATCCACTCACTCATCCACTCACTCACTCATCCAATCACTCACTCACTCATCCACTCACTCACTCACTCAATCACTCACTCACTCATCCACTCACTCACTCACTCATCCACTCACTCACTCACTCATCCACTCACTCACTCACTCACTCAGTCTCACTCACCCACTCACTCACCCACTCACTCACTCACTCACTCTCACTTACTCTCACTCACTCTCACACACTCACTCAATCACTCACTCACCCATCTACTCACCCACTCACTCACCCATGCAGTCACTCACTCACTCACTCACTCACTCACCCACTCACTCACCCACTCACTCACTCACTCTCACTCACTCACTCACTCATCCACTCACTCACTCATCCACTCACTCACTCACTCACTCATCCACTCACTCACTCTCACTCACTCACTCATTCACTCACTCACTCTCACTCACTCACTCACTCATCCACTCACTCACTCATCCACTCACTCACTCACTCACTCATCCACTCACTCATCCACTCACTCACTCACTCACTCACTCACTCTCACTCACTCACTCATCCACTCACTCACTCACTCATCCACTCACTCACTCACTCACTCACTCATCCACTCACTCACTCACTCACTCACTCACTCATCCACTCACTCACTCACTCACTCACTCACTCTCTCACTCACTCACTCACCCACTCACTCACTCTCACTTTCTCACTCACTCATTCACTCGACGCCCCTCGCTAACTCCCTCACTCACCGGGTGGGAAGGGGTTACATTCTCCCATATATTTCTCCTTACGGAGACCTGCATGGTATTTTCTATATACTGAAGTTACAGGGGTGGGGCCTGAGCTCCCAGCCTGCTGACCCTGAGACGAGGGTGTTACCAATGCTAGTTCAGACTAAAGGTAGTGGAAATCTAGAACTCTCTCCTCCAAAGGTATTCTGTGGATGATGGGGGTCAATTGGAGCTCATGTTGAGTGGTAATATTTTGTTGGGTATCAAGCGATACGGAGCAAAGACGGGTAAATGGAGTCGAGGTACAGAGCAGCCATTGAATGGCGGAACAGACTTGAGGGGCTGAATGGCCTCCTCCTGTTCCTAGTTCCTCGTAGTCCATCACCCTCTCAGTCTGTCAATGAACACGATGCCTCATCCCTACTGACAGAATAGATCGGCTCTTATCCAAGGAGATGGCAAAAGGATAAATATTTTAATCACTACTGGAGCTGAATAGTTTATAATCATTAGATTACCATTTCTTCAGTATAAGTAATTACAAACAATTGATCTAGCATCAATTGCCATTTGTGGAAGAGAGTTCCAAACTTCTACCACCCTTTGTGTGTAGAAGTGTTTCCTAACTTCACTCCTGAACGATCTGGCAGTAATTTTTAGACTCTGCCCCCTAGTCTGAGAATCCCCATGCGGTCAGTGTACCCCTGGTCAGTCGCTCTCCTCTCCCCCATTCCCAGGACTGCACCCCCACACGTCCTGAAATCATGGAAGGTGCTGTGTCAATTCAAGACTTTCCTTTATTGCGTTGTTCTGAAATTCATCTCCGTGCTCCATTCCCACCGGTGTCAACCTGGTCAGGTGAAAGAGCGCAATAAAATAGCAGAGGGGGGTGGGTTCCAATCCAATCGAAACATTCTTTGCCAGTTAGAAATACAGAGAAATACAGACAGGAATTCCCGATTTCGAGAGTGTGAAGGGTTTCCAGGGAATCTGCCCGCCCACAGTAAATTACACAGCGATGTTGGTAGCAGAGAGTCATGTCAAGATAGGAATGCTGTTAATTCACTGGAATAAACAGTTCGAAGAATAATAACAGGGATTTTTCTCAGCTCCAGGCCCTGCTGGATACCATCTGCTGCTCAGGGGAGGCAAGAGGCCTCAGGGTAACCTTTGATAGAGTAAATAGGGTGACAGTTTCCACTGGGAGGAGGGTGAGTGGGAAAAGGGAACGATTCCCTCCGGTCTGGTACTGTACAGGAGCCGACACTGAGACACACACGGGCCGCACAGTACCAGACGGGAGTGAATCGTTCCCTTTTAGCCGCTGTGTGCTGTACATGTACAGGAGCCGACACTGAGACACACACGGGCCGTACAGTACCAGACGGGAGAGAATCGTTCCCTTTTAGCCGCTGTGTGCTGTACATGTACAGGAGCCGACACTGAGACACACACGGGCCGTACAGTACCAGACAGGAGAGAATCGTTCCCTTTTAGCCGCTGTGTGCTGTACATGTACAGGAGCCGACACTGAGACACACACGGGCCGTACAGTACCAGATGGGAGTGAATCGTTCCCTTTTAGCCGCTGTGTTCTGCACATGTACAGGAGCTGACACTGAGACACACACGGGCCGTACAGTAACTGTTGTGCAATGTAAACACTTCAGAGAAAAACATTATTATACTTTGTTGGGTCTCAGCTGTGGCTCAGTGTGTAGCACACTCGCCTCTGGGTCAGAAGGTTGTGAGTTCAAGTCCTGCTCCAGAGACTTGAGTAGATAATCTAGGCTGACACTCTGAGTGCAGTATCTGAGGGAGTGCTGCATTGTCAGAGGTGCCATCCTTTGGATGAGATGTTAAACCGAGGCCCGTCTGTCCTCTCAGGTGGGTGTAAAAGATCCCGTGGCACTATTTCGAAGAAGAGCAGGGGAGTTCTCCCCGGTGTCCTGGGGCCAATATTTATCCCTCAATCAACATAACAAAAACAGATTGTCTGGTCATTATCACATCGCTGTTTGTGGGATCTTGCTGTGTGCAAATTGTTTCCTACATTACAACAGTGACTACACTCCAAAAAGTACTTCATTGGCTGTAAAGCGCTTTGTGATGCGCTGAAGTGGTGAAAGATGCTGTATAAGTTTTTTCTTTCTTTAATTTCTCCTGATTCTCGTACAAACTGTGAAGGTTCTGGAGGCTCTATGGTGCACATTGAATCCCAGCAGGCAATTCTACCGTGATCGGCAAAAACAATTTGACTGGGACTCGGGGAAACGGGAGTGAGGCGTCAGGAGGTGGCGCTCTTGCACTCCCGGAGCCATTGCCCCAACTTCAAACCGCGCCACACCGCCCTCTAGTGGCCATGATGGTATTGCAGCAATTTAACAATTAAATCTTTGGCTGAAGCAGAATTAACAACAGCAACAACAATTTGTATTTATATAGCGTCTTTAACGTAGTAAAACCTCCCAAGGTGCTTCATAGCAACATAATCAGATGGAATTTGACACCGAGCCACATAAGGAGATATTAGGGCAGACTTGGTCAAATCAGAGGTGAGGAGAGAGAGGCGGAGAGGTTTAGGGAGGGAATTCCCGAGCTTGGGGCCCAGGCAACTGAAGGCACGGCCGCCAATGGTTGAGTGATTATAATCAGGGATGCTCAAGAGGCCAGAATTAGAGCAGCGCAGATATCTTGGGAGGGTTGTGGGGCTGGAGGAGATTACAGAGATAGGGCGGGGCGAGGCCATGGAGGGATTTGAAAACAAATGGGGTGATGGGTGAACGGGACTTGGTGCGAGTTAGGACACGGGGCAGCCAAGTTTTGGCTGAGCTCAAGTTTACGTAGGGTAGAAGGTGGGAGGCCGGCCAGGAGTGCATTGGAATAGTCAAGTCTGGAGGTAACAAAGACATGGATGAGGGTTTCAGCAGCGGATGAGCTGAGGCGGGGCGGAGACGGGCGGTGTTACGGAGGTGGAAATAGGCGGTCTTAGTTATGCTGTGGATATGTGGTCGGAAGCTCATTTCAGGGTCAAATATGACACCAAGGTTGCGAACAGTGTGGTTCAGCCTCAGACAGATGTTAGGGAGAGGGATGGAGTCAGTGGCTAGGGAACGGAGTTTGTGGCTTCGGTCTTCCCAATATTTAGATACTTAGTTGGAGGAAAGTTTTGCTCCTCCAGAACTGTATGTCGGACAAGCAGTCTGACAATTTAGAGACTGTGGAGGGGTCGAGAGAAGTGGTGGAGAGGTCGAGCTGGGTGTCGTCAGCGTACATGTGGAAACTGACGCTGTGTTTTCGGATGATGTCGCCAAGGGGCAACATGTAGATGAGAAATAGGAGGGGTCAAGGATAGATCCTTGGGGGACACCAGAGGTAACGATGCGGGAGCAGGAAGAGAAGCCGTTGCAGGTGATTCTCTGGCTACGATTAGATAGATAAGAATGGAACCAGGCGAGTGCAGTCCCACCCAGCTGGACGATGGTGGAGAGGCATTGGTGAAGGATGGAGTGGTCAACCGTGTCAAAGGCTGCAGACAAGTCGAGAAGGACGAGGAGGGATAGTTTACCTTTGTCACAGTCACAAAGGATGTCATTTGTGATTTTGATAAGAGCTGTTTTGGTACTGTGGCCGGGGCAGAAACCTGATTGGAGGGATTCAAACATGGAATTGCGGGAAAGATGGGAACGGATTTGGGAGGTAAAAACATGTTCAAGGACTTTGGCGAGGAAAGGGAGGTTGGAGATGGGGCGGTAGTTTGCAAGGACGGAGGGATCAAGGTTTGTTTGAGGAGAGGGGTGATGACGGCAGATTTGAGGGAGAGGGGTCAGTACCTGAGGAGAGAGAACTGTTAACAATATCAGCTAACATGGGAGCCAGAAGAGGAAGTTGGGTGGTCAGCAGTTTGGTGGGAATAGGGTTGAGGGAGCAGGAGGTTGGTCTCATAGACAAGATGAGCACAGAGAGGTCATGAGGCGAGATCGGAGAGAAACTGGAGAAAGATGTGAGTTCAGGGCTAGGGCAGGGGGGAACCTTAGAGGAAGTTTGGCCCAGTGGGCTAGGGGAAGGAAGGGAAGTGGCAGAGGCAGCTGAACGGATGGTCTCAATCTTAGAGACAAAGACATGAGCTCCTCACACTTGTTATCAGAGGTGAGGGTGAAGGAGACACGGGAGAGGGGTTTAGTAGAGGTTTGCAGTAGAGAAGCCGGTGTTTATCTTTGCACTCCAGGATGCTGGAATTGTGAACAGTTTTGACAGCTGAGAGCAGGGCCCGATAGTGCTTTATGTGATCCAGTCAGATCTGGCGGTGAATGGCTAAACCAGTTGTCCGCCATATCCGTTTGAGTCTGTGTCCCTTGGACTTAAGGGAGCGAGACGAGGGCCGTACCAAGGGGAACGGCCAAGGTGAGGGACAGTAGTGGTTTTAATAGGGACCAGGGCATCAAAAGTGGAGGCGAGGCTGTGGTTGAGCAGATCGGTAGCTGCAGAAATGTCATGGTGGATGGAGGGCCAGAGGCTGGACAGTTGGGATATTTCGTAAGTGCAGTTGGAAGAGAGTTTTTTTTCTAGGAGCGGACACAGAAGGAAGAGGGTTGGGGGGGTGGGGGGGCTGGGTGGAAGGGGGATGTGGGTGGAGAGCGATACGAGGAAGTGGTCAGAGATGGCCTTATCTGCGATTGACATGATGGGAGTAGTGAGGCCACGAGAGATGGGAAGGTCGAGGGGGTGGCCGTGTATATGGGTTGGGGAGTTTACATGGAGGGAGAGATTAAGGGAGGATAGGAGGGCAGTGAACTCAGAGGAGAGAGAGCATGATGAATTGAGATGGTGGTTGAAATCACCGAGGATGAGAAGCCGTTCGGTGCAGAGGACAAGCTTATTTGCTAGAACAGCGCCATCCTGTGATGGGGTTTAGAACACAGCAACAACATCTTTGGGTGGAAATGAGTCTGGACCCATTCACCTGTTGGTGAAACAGGGCCTCCTTAAATGGGCGATCGAAGTCACCCATCGACAGCACCGTCCGAGCGAGACACAACAGGAGAACGTTTCAGAGCAGGAGGGGCAGTGCCAGTGCTCTCTGTGAAAGGGGAGGGGTTCTGAATCATTCAGCCAGTCTCAGTATTATAAATTAATTGTAATTTTCTCCCCATCCCATTTTATCCCCTTCCAAAACAATACCGAGCCCACTCAGTTGAGAAGGAATCTATCTACGCAATTTTGATGCCATTAACATTGGGTGAAGGGAGTCAAAATCGACCCCAATGAGTCTAGGGCATAAAGACAGAGTTCAGCCTCCATTTTCAAATCATAAGAACATAAGAACATAAGACGTAGGAGCAGGAGTAGGCCATTCGGCCCCTCAAGCCTGCTCCGCCATTCGATAAGATCATGGCTGATCTGGTCTTGGCCTCAACACCACTTTCCCGCCTGCTCCCCATAACCCTTGACTCCCTTACCATTCAAAAATCTGTCTATCTCCACCTTAATGACCCAGCCTCCACAGCTCTCTGGGGAAGAGAATTCCAAAGATTCACGACCCTCTGAGAGAAGAAATTCCTCCTCATTTCCGTTTTAAATGTGCGACCCCTTATTCTGAAATTATGCCCCCTAGTTCTAGATTCCCCCACGAGGGGAAACATCCTCTCTGCATCTACCCTGTCAAGCCCCCTCAGAATCTTATATGTTTAAATAAGATCACCTCTCATTCTTCTAAACTCCAGTGAGTACAGGCCCAACCTGCTCAACCTTTCCTCACAAGACAACCCCTTCATCTCCGGAATCAACCTCGTGAACCTTCTCTGAACTGCCTCCAGTGCAAGTATAAACTTTTGGTCCTTATTCATATTTACGATTTGATTTCATGTTATTATTTATCGTTAAATAACAAAACTGACAGCAATTTGAGAAGCAGAGAAATGGAGGTGTTTCGGAGTCCCTGTGAAGTACAGGCAGAGGAGCCGGGAGCCGGTGAACGGAGTCACTACTCGCGGGAGGCTGTAATTACTCCGTGCCACGATTTCCTTGTGTCCTGTTGAGGTGTGAGAGAGAGAGGTGCTGGAAAAGATTATCCAGATTGGAGATAGCGAGGATCTGCAGAGAGTTAAACATTATTGAGGGGGGAAGAAAGGTTTGGCCTCTCCTGCTCCAAAACGTTCTCCTGTTGTGCCACACCCGGACCGTGCTGTCGATGGGCGAGTTTGACTGTCTGCTGGCTCAGTGGGTCGCACTCTCCGGGTGGGAGGGGCTAGGAGTGAGCAGGTGCTGCTGGGTGCTTGATCACTGCAAGGAGTTGGAGTGAGTTTGTAAAAATTTGGTGGTGTTTTTTTTCTTCAGATTTTAGGGCCTTTTTGGGCCTCTTTGGAATGCCGGGCCCCTCAGAGGACAAAGTTCCCAGGATGAATTTAATCACGGGAGAAAATGTTGGGGGAAGGGAGAAAAAAAGACCCAAAGATTTGGGCCGGGACCCTAGGAGGTTTGGAAAAGAAAACATGGTGGTGGTTCAGTGCGAGGATAAGGAGATACGAGCTTGGGATATTATCCAGGCGGTACATGAGGACTGCGGCGAGGGAAGCTGCTTTGCCTGCCGACCAAAGCCAAGTTGGGTTCGAGGTGATGGTCAGTGGCCGAGAGGAGGTGGAAAGACTTTTACTGAGTTTGAAGGTTGGTGATAAGTTCTTGGAGGTATTTCTGCTACATTCGGAAGAGGTGGTGGTCTCATTCTTAAACCTGCTGGTTTATATTGAGGTCGATGTGCTAATAAAAAAGTTGGAGTCATGGGACATTAAAATTTGCTCAGCAATAAAGAGGAGATACTATCCAGGAACACGGGTAGCAGATGCGGTTCCCAGAGGGGGTGAAGTCATTGCCCTATAGCATGAAATTCGAGACAATGGAAGGAGTGCAGTACTTCCGGGTACTGCATGGTAACCAGGATGGAGATGGTGGAAAACACACCAAGTACGGTGGAAAAGGACAAAGACAGCAGAGAGCAGCACGGGTCGAGGGCAGAGCCGAGCCATAATACGGCTCGGCTCTCCCTAAAGAATCTGGTGTCCGCGGGGGGAGAGGAGGCTGGAGCGGGGTAAGTGTAAGAATGAGAGAATTTTTTGAATCCAAGTTCTCTCTCTCTCTCTCTCATCCAGATCCACTCACAGCAAAAGCCAGGCAGGTCCTCTCTCACCAACAGCCAGGCAGGTCCTCTCTCACCAACAGCCAGGCAGTCTCTGAGACCAGGCAGTCAGTCTCTGACCTGCAATGCAGCAGCAATGATGACATCATCAGAGGCGACTTTCAGACTCAAACCACTAATTAGTTCATGGGTTCCCACATGCTGGAACTCAATTGCCCAATTAAGTGAAAATTGCATCATTCATCCACATTAATCTGGAGTCGGGGGGGGGGGGGGGACACACAAAATGTGGGTAACACGACCCCAAGACAAAATCCAGCCCTATGTATCTGACGGGGAGCAGGGACGGGAGGTTACAGAAGAGCTCGAGAGTGAGGAGTCAGAGGGGGACAGAGACATGGAAGTGGGGGGTGGGGTGGCATCGTGTGGAAAGGGAAAGGTTAGTGAGGGGCAGAAGGAGGGAGAAGGGGCAGCTCCTCGGCCCAAACCTAATGTAAGGAAGAGGCTGAAATTGCAGGGAAGGTTCAAACAGGAGGTGAAAAAGAGCCGGAGGCTGCAGGAGAAAGCAACAGCTGCCCGAAAAGTTGGGAAGGAGCATGAGAGGAGGGAAGGGCCGGAGATTAAATGATGGGGGGATTATCAGGCACACTTCCTTATTCGGAGCCATGATTACTGATCAATTTTTAAAGTACAATAGATTAGTATATGTTATGGGAGACAAATTAAACTTCAGGTTTTGATGTTAATATGTGGGGGAGGAATGGCTGTGCAGAGCGGCGGAATGGATTTGAATGATACAATGGAACGATCACAATGTTGTAAATGTTTTTAATGTTCAATAAATAATATTTATTATGATAGCACCCTTGACTCTGAGTCAGAATGGTCGTGGATTCAAGTCCCACTCCAGAGACTTGAGCACAAAAATCTAGGCTGACACTCCCAGTGCAGCGCTGAGGGAGTGCGGCACTGTCAGAGGTGCCGTCTTTCGGATGAGACGTTAAACTGAGGCCCCGTCTGCTTTCTCAGGTGGACGCATAAGATCCTGTGGCACTATTTCGAAGAAGAGCAGGGGAGTTATCCCCCGTGTCCTGGGGCCAATTTATATCCCTCAATCAATATCACTAAAACAGATTATCTGGTCATTATCACATCGCTGTTTGTAGGAGCTTGCTGTGCACAAATTGGCTGCCACATTTCATAAGAACATAAGAAATAGGAGCAGGAGTCGGCCATTCGGCCCCTCGAACCTGCTCCGCCATTCAGTGAGATCATGGCTGATCTTCTACCTCATCTCCACTTTCCTGCACTATCCCCATATCCCTTGATTCCCTTAATATTCAAAAATCTATCGATCTCTGTCTTGAATATACTCAACGACTGAGCATCCACAGCCCTCTGGGGTAGAGAATTCAAAAGATTCACCACCCTCCGAGTGAAGAAATTTCTCCTCATCTCAGTCCTAAATGGTCGACCCCTTATTCTGAGACTGTGACCCCTGGTTCTGGACTCTCCAGCCAGGGGAAACATCCTCCCTGCATCTACCCTGTCAAGCCCTGTAAGAATTTTATATGTTTCAGTGAGATCACCTCTCATTCTTCTAAACTCCAGAGAATAAAGGATTACATTACAACAGTGACTACACTTCAAAAAGTACTTCATTGGCTGTAAAGCGCTTTGGGACGTCCGGTGGTCATGAAAGGCGCTATAGAAATGCAAGACTATCTTTTTTTTCCCCAAATAAAATAAAACGGCACCAGCAGGTGGCGCTTCATCACAGCTGATGCCTGAAAGTGAGTCAGGGCGTTCTCCCATTGGCTCAGCTCCGCAGACAGCTGGTTGTTTATTGGGCAGGCGTCAGGCTGCTCCGGGTTGGTTTGTAGGCTGATCCGAGACCTCTGTGACACCAGCATCCTCTCCCTCTTACTGCCTGGCCTGGAGAAAAACAAGACTTGCATTTCTATAGCGCCTTTCACGACCACCGGCGCTTTACAGCTAATGAAGTACTTTTTTTGAAGTGTAGTCGCTGTTGTAATGTGGGAAACGCAGCAGTTAATTTGCGCACAGCAAGCTCCCACAAACAGCAATGTGGTAATGACCGGATAACCTGTTTTAGTGATGTTGGTTGAGGGATAAATATTGGCCCCAGGACACCGGGGAGAACTCCCCTGCTCTTCTTCATAATAGTGGCCGTGGGATCTTTTACATCCACCTGAGAGAGAAGACGGGGCCTCGGTTTAACGTCTCATCCGAAAGACGGCACCTCCGACAGTGCAGCACTGGGAGTGTCAGCCTGGATCATGTGCTCAAGTCTCTGGAGTGGGACTTGAACCCACAACCTTCTGACTCAGAGGTGAGTGCGCTACCCACTGAGCCACGGCTGACACCAGAACCTGCAGCCTTGGGTTTAACAGCCAGCACCTCAAACTGAACAACGCAGACTGCCTCTTTCCAATCACTGAGGTGATACGAGTGGCAGGGATTGTTGAGTCAGACCTTCTCCTTCAGAACAGCCTCACACAGGCCGACAGGTCCTTAATATGAAATAATTCACCTGTCAAGTGCACTCAGGCTTCACTTAATTATGGTGTAAACAGTTGAATTAAACGATGCAGAATAGAGTCATTACTGTCTTCGGAAAATCACTCACTAACCACAACTTAATGTGCAATTGCCTCACACGACTAGTCATTAAATTAAGGAGCAGTGAGTCTGGGATCAGGTGGAATTTCCTGTTCCCTGGTGCAGTGAGTCTGGGATCAGGCGGAATTTCCTGTCCCTGGGAGCAGTGAGTCTGGGATCAGGTGGAATTTCCTGTTCCTGGTGCAGTGAGTCTGGGATCAGGTGGAATTTCCTGTTCCCTGGTGCAGTGAGTCTGGGATCAGGTGGAATTTCCTGTTCCCTGGTGCAGTGAGTCTGGGATCAGGTGGAATTCCCTGTTCCCTGGAGCAGTGAGTCCGGGATCAGGTGGAATTCCCTGTTCCTGGAGCAGTGAGTCCGGGATCAGGTGGAATTTCCTGTCCCTGGGAGCAGTGAGTCCGGGATCAGGTGGAATTTCCTGTTCCTGGAGCAGTGAGTCTGGGATCAGGTGGAATTTCCTGTTCCTGGAGCAGTGAGTCTGGGATCAGGTGGAATTTCCTGTCCCTGGAGCAGTAAGTCTGGGATCAGGTGGAATTTCCTGTCCCTGGGAGCAGTGAGTCTGGGATCAGGTGGAATTTCCTGTCCCTGGGAGCAGTGAGTCTGGGATCAGGTGGAATTTCCTGTCCCTGGGAGCAGTGAGTCTGGGATCAGGTGGAATTCCCTGTTCCTGGAGCAGTGAGTCTGGGATCAGGTGGAATTTCCTGTTCCTGGAGCAGTGAGTCTGGGATCAGGTGGAATTTCCTGTTCCTGGAGCAGTGAGTCTGGGATCAGGTGGAATTTCCTGTTCCTGGAGCAGTGAGTCTGGGATCAGGTGGAATTTCCTGTCCCTGGGAGCAGTGAGTCTGGGATCAGGTGGAATTTCCTGTCCCTGGAGCAGTGAGTCCGGGATCAGGTGGAATTTCCTGTTCCTGGGAGCAGTGAGTCCGGGATCAAATGTACTTCATTGGCTGGAAAGCCCTTTGGGACATCCTGAGGTTGTGAAAGGCGCTATAGAAATGCAAGTTCATTCTTTCTAAAAAGGATGAGGGACTTCAGTTGCATGGAGAGATTGGAGAAGCTGGGATTGTTCTCCACCGAGCAGGGACGATTAAGAGGAGGTTTAATCGAATTCAAAATGATGAAAGCTTTTGCTGGAGTCCATGAGGAGAAACTGTTTCCACTGGCAGAAGGGTCGGTAACCAGAGGGCGCTGTTTGAAGGTCATTACAAAAAAATCCAGGGGGAAGAATGAGGAGATTTGTTTTTACGCAGCGAGTTGTTGTGATCCGGAATGCGCTGCCTGAAAGGGTGGAAGCAGATTCAATAATAACTTTCAAAAGGGAGTTGGATAAATACTTGAAAAGGAAAGATTTGCAGGGCTCTGGATGACGTTCCATTTAAGCCTCGCGGCTGATCAGCACCCCAGGGATCCCGCGCAGCCGGCTTGTCGATGTAAAGACCGCGCATGTGCGGTATTTCGAATGGCCCGCGCAGCCCCTTAAAGGCTTGGCCACGGGGAAAGAGCAGGGGGGGAGTGGGACTAATTGGAGAGCTCTTTCAAAGGCACGGTGGGCCCAAGGGCCTCCCTCTGTGCTGTATCATTCGATGAGGAGCTGTGGGCCTGCTCCATCAGCTGTTGGGGGTGAATCTGCCACAGGAACCTCAAAAAGTACCCTTTTCGAAAGGCTTGGAATCTCCGGCGATGGAAGCAGTCAGTCAGTGTTCAGTGGTGAATGGACCTGCGTGCTGGGAATGACTTATGCAGCAGCTCGCAGAGGGTTAGGTCTGTAAATGCTCTCATACATAATGCATTATTGGAGCTGACTTTGATCACAGCAGGTTGTAAAATTGTTCAGTGCTTGAAGCCATCCCTAGCAACCACTGAGTGCGATCGTAGCCCGCCGGCACCACCAGCCGCGGTCGCTAGGCGCCAAGTGCTTCGCCCGTTCTAACGACGCTCGTCCGTCCGCCATTCTAACGCCGGCTTCGACCGGCGAACGTCAGACGCCTCCGACTCCGCAATCTAATATTGCTCTTAATTTCTGGAACATTCCAGTAAAATGAATGATGCAGTCGTTCAAAATGCAGCGTAAAGGCAGCCAGAGGCGGTAATTGCCAGTTTTGACTCCTAGTCTCTGTTCATTGCTGCGAATATATTATTGTGACAGTGTTATTATGGTTTTTTTTTCCAATTATGTAATAGCTCCAAACCCTGTGCTGTGAATTAACTCATCTCCCTGAATCAAGAGTCTTGACCCACTAATCTGAGCGTGTTTACAAATGAGCTGTTCTCCAAACATAATCCATCTCGTGTCAAATGGCAGCAAGCAAATCTGCTGCATTGTTGAAGTGTTGACTCCCCACCCCCAGCTCAGTAACAGCCTTCAGTGTCGCTGGTCTCCAGCGACTGCACAGCTCTCAGCCTTTAACAATGACCGTCGCAATTTCATCTTTTCCTAATGATTTCACCTTATTTCTTTCTTTCTTTGAGGCAGGTTTTTGGATTGTGAGTGTTGACCTTCAAACACGCTGATCATTGTTTCAGAGATGTCGGCGACCCTTTCAGCCAAAAGAGCCCTCACTTCTGGATCATCTCAGGAATCTTTCTGGCCTTGTTCCAACGTAGCCCTCACTTTAGGACCCTCTGATCCTGGTGACCATAATGCTAGACATGAGTGAATTACTCTCGATATAAGAACATAAGAAATAAGAGCAGGAGTCGGCCACACGGCCCCTCGAGCCTGCCCCGCCATTCAATAAGATCATGGCTGATCATCGACCTCAACTCCACTTTCCCGCCCGATCCCCATATCCCTTGATTCCCCGAGAGTCCAAAAATCTATCGATCTCAGCCTTGAATATAATCAAAGACTCAGCATTCACAGCCCTCTGGGGCAGAGAATTCCAAAGATTCACAACCCTCTGAGTGAAGAAATTCCTCCTCATCTCAGTCTTAAATGGCCGACCCCTTATCCTGAGACTATGCCCCCTAGTTCTAGACACTCCAGCCAGGGGAAACAACCTCTCAGCATCTACCCTGTCAATCCCCTTCAGAATCCTGTATGTTTCAATGAGATCACCTCTCATTCTTCTAAACTCCAGAGAGTATAGACCCATTCTACACAATCTCTCATCATAGGACAGCCCTCTCATCCCAGGAATCAATCGAGTGAACCTTCGTTGCACCGCCTCCAAGGCAAGTATATCCTTCCTTAGATAAGGAGAATAAAATAGTGCACAGTACTCCAGGTGTGGTCTCACCAAGGCCCTGTACAATTGTAGCAAGACTTCCTTACTTATAACAGCAAGTTTTTTTTTAAATTCATTCATGGAATGTGGGCGTCGCCAGCAAGGCCAGAATTTATTGCCCATCCCTAATTGGCCTTGAGAAGGTGGTGGTGAGCCGCCGCCTTGAACCGCTGTTCTTTTGTACCAGTTTGGTACTTTGCTGGGCCATTTCAGAGAGCAGTTTAGAGTCAAGCACATTGCTGTGGGTCTGGAGTCACATATAGGCCAGACCGGGTAAGAGCGGCAGATTTCCTTCCCTAAAGGACATTAGTGAACCAGATGGGTTTTATTCGACAATCAGGTAGTTTCATGGTCACCATTACTGATACTAGCTTTTTATTCCAGATTTATTTAATTAACTGAATTTAAATTCCCCAGCTGCCTGTGGTGGGATTTGAACTCACATCTCTGGATCGTTAGCCCAGGCCTGCTGGATTACTAGCCCAGTGACCTTACCACTACACTACCGTTCCTGGTAAAAGTTGTTGTTGTTGTTTTATCTGGTGTCTTTTGCGCCCACAGACATGCTCACTGACACACACGGGAATGTAAACTGTTTTACCTTTCATTATGTGAATACCTTGAGCATCCATCTTGTGCTTACCAGACCCGACACAGCTCTCTGTTTATATCCAGGAGGGGAAACCCCTGAGGACAACAAGAGTGGACAAGGCAGGCTTGTCCACAATGCCTCTCTCCGCCCATGGGGAAAATACCGCACTGGCATTCACTGTCGCCGCTCTCCCATGGATGTTATCTACGCGGGTGAGGGCAACCAGCCCCTATGTTATTATTGTAATTTGAGCAGATAATCCAGGATGACACTGCCAGTGTCAGTGCTGAGGGAGTGCTGCACTATCGGAGGTGCCGTCTTTTGGAGGAGACCTTAAACCGAGGCCCCGTCTGCTCTTTCAGGTGGACGTAGAAGATCCCATGGCACTATTTAGGGGAAGAGCAGGGGGAGTTCTCCCCGGTGTCCTGGGGCCAATATTTATTCCTCAACCAACATCATTAAAAAATACTGATTATCTGGTCATTATCACATTGCTGTTTGTGGGAGCTTGCTGTGCGTGTAAATTGGCTGCCGCGTTTCCCACATTACAACAGTGACTACACTTCAAAAAAGTACTTAATTGGCTGTAAAGCACTTTGGGACGTCCTGTGGTCGTGAAAGGCGCTGTAGAAATGCAAGTTCTTTTTTTTACTCGGGGATTTCCGAATCTCAATAGCGGAGTTGGAATCTCAAACACTGGCCAGCTCGTTTAGACAGAATTCAGTGGAATTACTGCCAGTCTGGAGAATTTTGCAACTGATCAACACAGTGGCTGGTTTCCACCCCTCGATGCCTCCAACTTATTTTAATGAGCCACGCCTGGTATATACGGTACTTGCAAATTGTGAACTGAACACTGTATCGCCCCCCCCCCTGATGGGAGTAAGCAAAGTGTAGCCAACACACTCCAAAGTCTTCTCTTGTATTACTTTGTTATTCTTTGACTGAATATTCCAGAGGGTCTGGGAATAAAAGCAGCTGGTTATTACCACACTAATTTGGAGTCTTTATTTTGGACGTAAATGCAATGCCTCACCACACGCCACGCCAGTGGTTCTCACGTTCCCCGTGAGCCCGACCCCTGCAGCTTTCTGCTGCTGCAGAGACCTCGCACCCTTTAGGACTCTTACACCCCTCATCACCGGTGCCCACCGCACTTTATATCTCCCCGGGCCACTCGATATTATCAGTGCACCAACTTCGAGCTGGGCTCAGCTTCTGAATTCACAAATTAGATTTATTTGCAGAAATTAAACAGGTCAGAGACGTACACAACAACACAGGTTTATGTACAAGGGCAGCAGCAAGTCATTGCCAACTAGACACGGTTCCTGACAGCAGTGAATGTAGCACAAGTCGCTCTACTAGCGGGCTGTAACTCGCTTCAGTTCCTGTCTCATTCACAATCAATACAATACCCACACTTTTTTAAAAATTCATTCCTGGGATGTGGGCATCGCTGGCAAGGCCAGCATTTATTGCCCACCCCTAGTTGCCCTTGAGAAGGTGGTGGTGAGTCACCTTCTTGAACCGCTGCAGTCCGTGTGGTGAAGGTGCTCCCACAGTGCTGTTAGGGAGGGAGTTCCAGGATTTTGACCCAGCGACGATGAAGGAACGGCCGATATATTTCCAAGTCAGGATGGTTTGTGACTTGGAGGGGAACTTGGAGGTGGTGGTGTTCCCATGCATCTGCTGCCCTTGTCCTTCTAGGTAGTAGAGGTCGCGGGTTTGGGAGGTGCTGCCGAAGAAGCCTTGGCGAGTTGCTGCAGTGCATCTTGTAGATGGTACACTGCAGCCACGGTACGCCGGTGGTGGAGGGAGTGAATGTTTAAGGTGGTGGATGGGGTGCCAATCAAGCACTTCTCTCTCGCTCTCTCTTTCTGTCCCTCTCTTGCTCGCTCTCTTTCTTTATCTCTCGCTGTTTTTCTATCTCTGTCTTTTTCTTTCTCTCTCTGTCTCGCTCTCTGTCTTTCTCTCTCATTCTCTATCTCTCTGTCTCTCTCTGTGTCTTTCTCTCTATCTCTTTGTACTTCTCTCTCTGTCTCTTTGGATTTTCTCTCTCTCATTTTCTTTCTATCTCTCCCTGTCTTTCTCTCTCTCTCTCTCTCCCTTTGTTTCTCTCTCTCTCATTTCTCTGTGTCTCGGTCTTTCTCTCTCTGCTTCTCACTCTCAGGTCAGAATCTTCAAGGTCCCATTAGCCTTTGAACAGTCTGAATGCACATTAAAGCTTAATGTTCATCCTGACAGCCTCACTTCCAGGTTCAGTAATCCACAGATGGGTATTGTTCACACCATCAAACAAGATTTTCCTGGCTTGATTAACATATTAATGATATTCAGACACACCAGAGCCTTCTGATAAGCAGCGCAATCATAGATTTATCGCTCTGCAGAATTCTGCACTGCAGCAACTCGCTGAGGCTTCTTCGGCAGCACCTCCCAAACCCGCGACCTCTACTACCTCGAAGGACAAGAGCAGCAGACACATGGGAACACCACCACCTCCAAGTTCCCCTCCAAGTTACACACCATCCCGACTTGGAAATATATCGCCGTTCCTTCATCGTCGCTGGGTCAAAATCCTGGAACTCCCTCCCTAACAGCACTGTGGGAGTACCTTCACCACACGGACTGCAGCGGTTCAAGGAGGCAGGCTCACCACCACCTTCTCAAGGGCAATTAGGGATGGGCAATAAATGCTGGGCCTTGCCAGCGACGCCCACATCCCGAGAATGAATAAAAAAACAATTGTGGTCCAGAAATTCCCGTTTCAGCTTCAACCTCAGTCATCATGCTGTTTATTATATTAATATCAGGTACGAGTAGATTGCCCCTCGTTCTGCCAATGGTCTTTATATTATGGAGTCAAGGTGGCGACAGAACCGGGAGAGATTTCAGAAACTCACCCCACAGAGCCACCCCGTGGCCAGAGCCTGTAAAATCATTGGGGCAATCGACAAAGGAAAATTGAATGGGAAAGGTTCAGATAGCAATGTGCAGTGGTAAACAAGAGTGTGACCAGAATCATAGAATCTTCCAGCACGGACGGAGGCCATTCGGCCCATCGTGCCTGTGCCGGCTCTTTGAACGAGCTCTCCAATTAGTCCCACTCCCCTTGCTCTTTCCCCAGAGCCCTGACATTTTTTCTTTTTCAAGTATTTATCCAATTCCATTTTGAAAGTTAGTATTGACTCTGCTTCCCTTTCAGGCAGCGCATTCCAGATCACAACAACTCGCTGCGTAAAAGAAAATTCTCCTCATCTCCCCTCTGGTTCTTTGGCCAATTATCTGAAATCTGTGTCCTCTGGTCACCGACCCTCCTGCCACTGGAAACAGTTTCTCCTGATTTACTCGATCAACCCCAGCCCCCGCTCCCCATTCCCCGCTCCCCACACCAGATGCTGTGACAACAGGAAGTAAAGGTTTGTGGTTAGGAAGTACCTTCAAATGAAGGGAAGTGATGCAACACCATTGAAGGAGAGCCCAGGTAGGTCCCAGGGGAGAACATTACTGTGGCTCAGGAGGGCATTGAAATTTGTCACACGAGGGTCGCCAATGCTCCAGGACTGTCCTGGAGTCTCCAGGAATGGAAGATTTATCACCGGAACTCTGCTGCCAGCTACACCGGGAGAAAAATTATAGGAGCATTGAAAAAATAATTGTGGGTTTTTTATCATTTTCTTAGTTATACAAATCGTGTCAGCCGTGGCTCAGTGGGCAGCAGCCTCGCCTCTGGGTAAGAAGGTCATGGGTTCAAGTCTCACTCCAGGGACTTGAGCACAAAAATCCAGGCTGACACTCCTTCCTCAGTGCTGAGGGAGCGCTGCACTGTCGGAGGTGCCGTCTTTCGGATGAGACGTTAAACCGAAGCCCCGTCTGCTCTCTCTCAGGTGAATGTAAAAGATCCCACGGTCACTATTTCGAGGAAGAGCAGGTGGAGTTCTCCCTCAATCAACATCACTAAAACAGGTTATCCGGTCATTATCACATTGCTGTTTGTGGGAGCTTGCTGTGCGCAAATTGGTTGCCGTGTTTCCTACATTACAACAGTGACTGCACTTCAAAAAGTACTTCATGGGCTGTAAAGCGCTTTGGGATGTCCTGAGGTTGTGAAAGGCGCTGTAGAAATGCCAGATCTTTCTTTCTATGGGGGAAAAGGCTGTTTGATTGTTACCTGATTGGATGATTTGCAACTGTCAAAGAGTCTGTTGGCTTTCCAATTGGTGGTGGGATCAGTGCGCAACAATGATGGACAGGTCGGGCGACCAATAGCGGATGTGTGGGGGCGGGGACGGTTGGAGGTGACGAATTCTCCCGGGAATATGTCTGGTAGAGTTGGTGACACGCTTGCATCCACATGGCGTGCCAGGTGGTGTGTGGAGATTGGCGCGCAGTGGGCTCAGGAACAGCAGGGACCACGGACCAGACACCGGCATTGGCAGGAGATCCGGGACTCCGCCACAACTGGAGCGGCAGCTGGAAAGACACGTGCAGAGACTCACGGGACCCGTCACCAAACGTCACCTCCGCCAGAAGTCACCCACCATGGCACTCAGATCTGGGGAAATATTGGGGGTGATTTCCGGCAGCGCGTTCGATTGGCCGAGGTGGGGTCTTGAGCTGAAACGCCAGTTTAGCCCATGTTTAGTGCAAGACGCCATCTTGGTAAAGGAGTTTAAGTCTGCGCTAGGAACGGCTGTCCGGAGACTCATCAAGGAGCTGATTGCCACTTAAATTGCCTGCTGGCGCTCATTAAGGAGGCTGCACGGTATTTTGGTGGCTAACGCCCTCTCCTAACAGCGACCAGCTGTTCGGGAGTAAACAAGGCATTGATGTGGATTTCAAGATGCTACTTAAAGGGATACTCACCATTTCATGTTCATTGCTACTGGAACTGTGAAGAGGACCTCTGAAACACAGCGGGAGACTTTCCGGGACACTTTGTCAAGACTTCACCAACACTCGAGCAACATTTATTCTGAAAATTCTCTGAGGACTTCACCTGAAAAGAGTAAGTGCTGTGCTACTCCTTATAGGAGTTGCCAGGAGAAAGGGAGTGCTGTGGTCATGGGCATCTTGCTAGGGGGTTCCCCTTGGTCTGCACGAGGAGTGGGAGGAGGACATGAGGCTGGGCAGAGCAGCACCAGGTACTGCAGGAGTGGGGGACGGGAGGGCGAGGTGGCATCCCCCCCCCTGCGGGTTCAGGACATCGACCTCCTCCACCTGGACCTCCTCCACCAGGATCTCCTCCACCAGGACCTCCTCCACCAGGACCTCCTCCACCAGGATCTCCTCCACCAGGACCTCCTCCACCAGGACCTCCTCCACCAGGACCTCCTCCTCTGGACCTCCTCCACCTGGATTTCCTCCACCTGGATCTCCTCCACCAGGACCTCCTCCACCAGGACCTCCAGTGCCGCATCAGAGAACCTGTCCTTAGGTCCTTGAGCCAACCTGCAGTGTGCCGTTGTGTGCCAGCCAGCGCACTCCACGCCGTCAGTGGAAGAGGGTGCGAGGAGCCCACATCTACTGCTCCACCAAAGTTGCGTCTAATCAGCGCTTGAGTGCTCGACCTGCAGGTTTCTGGTTTGGCCTCCAGGCAAGTTCACATTATGGTAATCAGCAATTAGGACCGAAATTGCAGCTAAAACCAGACTATCAAACAGGCCTGTCTTATTAGCACCGCACCCATCGAGCACCTGTCTTCACCCTTTGGCTGAAATAACCCCCAAGGTTTTTAATTCTTTTGGTAGCTGCCGCCCTGCAAGTGTTGTCACTGCAACTAACACAAACCTTTTATATTCTGTCACGGCGTGTTCAATTATTAACTGCAATACCTGCCAGCTTGCCGTCTAACTGACAGCGGGAGCATTCATGTACTTTTTATTTCTGAATTTTTGAGGCCATTAAAACGTGTCAATGCCGTGAATGGGGAATTTTTTCATCTTGGGCTCCCAGCATCCGTAACAACAACAACTTGTATTTATATAGCGCCGTTAACGTAGTAAAACGTCCCAAGGCGCTGCACAGGAGTGTTAAAAGACAAAAAATGTGACACCGAGCCACATAAGGAGAAATTAGGGCAGGTGACCAAAAGCTTGGTCAAAGAGGTAGGTTTTAAGGAGCATCTTAAAGGAGGAGAGAGAGGTAGCGAGGCGGAGAGGTTTAGAGAGGGAATTCCAGAGCTTAGGGCCTAGTCAACAGAAGGCACGGCCACCAAAGGTTGAGCGATTATAATCAGGGATGCTCAAGAGGGCAGAATTAGAGGAGCGCAGATATCTCGGGGGGTGTTGTGGGGCTGAAGGAGATTACAGAGATAGGGAGGGGCGAGGCCATGGAGGGATTTGAAAACAAGGATGAGAATTTTGAAATTGAGGAATTGCTTAACCGGGAGCCAATGTAGGTCAGCGAGCACAGGGGTGATGGGTGAACGGGACTTGGTGCGAGTTAGGACACGGGCAGCCGAGTTTTGGATGACCTCAAGTTTACGTAGGGTGGAATGTGGGAGGCCGGCCAGGAGTGCATTGGAATAGTCAAGTCTAGAGGTAACAAAGGCATGGATGAGGGTTTCAGCAGCGGATGAGCTGAGGCAAGGGCGGAGACGGGCGATGTTACGGAGGTGGAAATAGGCGGTCTTAGTTATGCTGTGGATGTGTGGTCGGAAGTTCATTTCAGGGTCAAATATGACACCAAGTTTGCAAACAGTGTGGTTCAGCCTCAGACAGATGTTAGGGAGAGGGATGGAGTCAGTGGCTAGGGAACGGAGTTTGTGGCGGGAACCGAAAAGAATGGCTTCGGTTTTTCCAATATTTAATTGGAGAAAATTTCTGCTCATCCAGAACTGGATGTCGAACAAGCAGTCTGGCAATTTAGATACTGTGGAGAGAAGTGGTGGTGAGATAGAGCTGGGTGTCATCAGCGTACATGTGGAAACTGACGCTGTGTTTTCGGATGATGTCGCCAAGGGGCAACATGTAGATGAGAGATAGGAGGGTTCCAAGGATAGATCCTTGGGGGACATCAGAGGTAAGGATGCGGGAGCAGGAAGAGAAGCCGTTGCAGGTGATTCTCGGGTTACGATTAGATAGATAAGAATGGAACCAGGCGAGTGCAGTCCCACCCAGCTGGACGACGGTGGAGAGGCATTGGAGAAGGATGGAGTGGTCAACCGTGTCAAAGGCTGCAGACAAGTCAAGAAGGACGAGGAGGGATAGTTTACATTTGTCAGTCACAAAGGATGTAATTTGTGACTTTGATGAGAGCCGTTTCGGTACTGTGGCAAGGGCGGAAACCTGATTGGAGGGATTCAAACATGGAATTGCGGGAAAGATGGGCACGGATTTGGGAGGTCACAACACGTTCAAGGACTTTGGAGAGGAAAGGGAGGTTGGAGATGGGGCGGTAGTTTGCAAGGACGGAGGGGTCGAGGGTTGTTTTTTTGGGGAGAGGGGTGATGACGGCAGATTTGAGGGAGAGGGGTCAGTACCTGAGGAGAGAGAACCGTTAACAATGTCAGCTAACATGGGAGCCAGAAAAGGAAGTTGGGTGGTCAGCAGTTCGGTGGGAATAGGGTCGAGGGAGCAGGAAGTGGGTCTCATGGACAAGATGAGTGCAGAGAGGTCATGAGGAGAGATCGAAGAGAAACTGGAGAAAGATATGAGTTCAGGGCAAGGGCAGGGGGAAACTTAGAGAAAGTTTGGCCCGGTGGGCTAGGGGAAGGAAGGGAAGTGGCAGAGGCAGCTGATCGGATGGTCTCAATCTTAGAGACAAAGAAGTCCATGAGCTCCAGGGCAGCAGGACAGGTAGATAAGGTGGTTAAAAAGGCATATGGGATACTTGCTTTCATTAGCCGAGCATTGAATATAAGAGCAGGGAGGTTATGATGGAGCTGTACAAAACGCTAGTTAGGCCACAGCTGGAATACTGTGTGCAGTTCTGGTCGCCACTCTATAGGAGGGATGTGATTGTATTGGAGAGGGTGCAGAGGAGATTCACCAGGATGTTACCTGGGCTGGAGCGCTTCAGCTATGAAGAGAGACTGGACAGGCTGGGGTTGTTTTCCTTAGAGCAGAGAAGGCCGAGGGGGGACCTGATTGAGGTGTACAAAATTATGAGGGGCATAGATAGGGTAGATAGAAAGGAACTTTTCCCCTTAGTAGAGGGGTCAATAACCAGGGGGCATAGTTTCAAGGTAAGGGGCAGGAGGTTTAGAGGGGATTTGAGGAAAAACTTTTTCACCCAGAGGGTGGTTGGAATCTGGAACTCACTGCCTGAAAGGGTGGTAGAGGCAGGAACCCTCACAACATTCAAGAAGCATTTAGATGAGCACTTGAAACGCCATAGCATACAAGGCTACGGACCAAGTGCTGGAAAATGGGATTAGATTAGACAGGGCTTGATGGCCGGCGCGGACACGATGGGCCGAAGGGCCTTTCTGTGCTGTATAACTCTATGACTCCTCACACTTGTTGTCGGAGGTGAGGGTGGAGGAGACGGGGAGAGGGGTTTAAGAAGACGGTTAGCAGTAGAGAATAGGAGCCGGGGTTTATCTTTGCATTCCAGAATGATTCTGGAATAGTGAGCAATTCTGGCAGAGAGCAGGGCCCGATAGTGCTTTATGTGGTCCAGACAGATCTGGCTGTGAATGGCTAAACCAGTTGTCTGCCATATCCATTCAATTCTGTGTCCCTTGGACTTAAGGGAGCAGATGTGGGCCGCACCAGAGGGAGCGGCCAGGGTAATTCATGTATAGCGTGCATCAGACACAGAGTAAAGCTCTCTCTACACTGTCCCATCAAACACTCCCAGGGCAGGTACAGCACGGGTTAGATACAGAGTAAAGCTCCCTCTACACTGTCCCATCAAACACTCCCAGGGCAGGTACAGCACGGGTTAGATACAGAGTAAAGCTCCCTCTACACTGTCCCATCAAACACTCCCAGGGCAGCTACAGCACGGGTTAGATACAGAGTAAAGCTCCCTCTACACTGTCCCATCAAACACTCCCAGGGCAGCTACAGCACGGGTTAGATACAGAGTAAAGCTTCCCTCTACACTGTCCCATCAAACACTCCCAGGGCAGGTACAGCACAGGTTAGATACAGAGTAAAGCTTCCCTCTACACTGTCCCATCAAACACTCCCAGGGCAGCTACAGCACGGGTTAGATACAGAGTAAAGCTTCCCTCTACACTGTCCCATCAAACACTCCCAGGGCAGCTACAGCACGGGTTAGATACAGAGTAAAGCTCCCTCTACACTGTCCCATCAAACACTCCCAGGGCAGGTACAGCACGGGTTAGATACAGAGTAAAGCTCCCTCTACACTGTCCCATCAAACACTCCCAGGGCAGGTACAGCACGGGTTAGATACAGAGTAAAGCTCCCTCTACACTGTCCCATCAAACACTCCACAGATATAGGAGAAGGAGTGTAGTTTGCAGAGAGCAAGTCCCTGAACCAGGAGTTCTACAAAGGTCAGTACATGATGTGGTCGCAGTTGATGATCTTTGTCTGAAATACTTACCGTGCAGTAAATGTCTACTGGATATATTTAACAATGGCAATATCAGAACGTATCAGAGCAGCAAAGTCAAGGCATATAATCTGTTCAATCTCTTTATTACAGGCTTAACTCTTTCATATCAGAGTATGGCTTGAAACAGTTTACACATCAGTAATGTATAGTTACATAGCAACAATGGCTTTGATATCTGTGCTTGATGATTTGAAAAAGCAATCAAAGAAACTGTGTCAATGAACCACACGCTTCCCATCCACTCCCATACTGTATAACCCCAATGGCCCAAACCTCTTCCCATCCACTCCCGTACTGTATAACCCCAATGGCCCAAACCCCTTCCCATCCACTCCCATATTGTATAACCCCAATGGCCCAAACCCCTTCCCATCCACTCCCATACTGTATAACCCCAATGGCCCAAACCCCTTCCCATCCACTCCCATATTGTATAACCCCAATGGCCCAAACTCCTTCCCATCCACTCCCATACTGTATAACCCCAATGGCCCAAACCCCTTCCCATCCACTCCCGTACTGTATAACCCCAATGGCCCAAACCCCTTCCCATCCACTCCCATATTGTATAACCCCAATGGCCCAAACCCCTTCCCATCCACTCCCGTACTGTATAACCCCAATGGCCCAAACCCCTTCCCATCCACTCCCGTACTGTATAACCCCAATGGCCCAAATCCCTTATTCACTCCCATAGTATAGAATCCCAATGGACCAAACCCCTTCCCATTCACTCCCAAAGTGTATCACTATCCTGCTGTAGGATTACCATCCCATAGCATATCGCCATTCCACTATGTAACACCATTCCACCACCGTATAGTCATCCTTCCACAGTATCACTACCCCTACCTCATATAGTATCTCCATCCTGTCAGTGTATCACCACTGTGGTACCACCATCCCATTGTGGTATCGCCAGCTCACTGTTGCCCCATAATCTGCATTGTTATAAGAACATAAGAATTAGGAGCAGGAGCCATTCGGCCCCTCGAGCCTGCTCCGCCATTTAATAAGATCATGGCTGATCTTCGACCTCAACTCCACCTTCCCGCCTGATCCCCATATCCCTTGATTCCCCTAGAGTCCAAAAATCTATCGATCTCAGCCTTCAATATAGTCAACGATAGTCAATATAGTCAGCTCTCTGGGGTAGAGAATTCCAAAGATTCACAACCCTCAGTGAAGAAATTTCTCCTCATCTCAGTCTTAAATGGCCGACCATTTATCCTGAGACTATGTCCCCTAGTTCTAGACTCTCCAGCCAGGGGAAACAACCTCTCAGCATCTACCCTGTCAATCCCCTTCAGAATCTTATATGTTTCAATGAGATCACCTCTCATTCTTCTAAACTCCAGAGAGTATAGGCCCAATCTACTCAATCTCTCCTCATAGGACAACCCTCTCATCTCAGGAATCAATCTAGTGAACCTTCTTATAATGAAAAAAGCTCCAATGTATACAGTTTTTCTTCATATTTGTATTTCCTCATATCAGACAGCATTCCAGTGAATCTGTATTGTACCCTCTCCAAAGTCTCAATATTCTTCCTACAGTGTGGAGTCCAATACTGCCCCCACTACTCTAACTAAGGTCTTATTAAGGTGTGATGTCAACATCATTACCTCTTGGCTTTAGAATTCTACAGTTTTATCTTAAAGCCTCATCAACCTGTGGTGCTGCTTTTAATGTCCTGTGAACCTGTCCCCCCAAATCCCTCTGCTCCTCCACAGCCCCGAGCCTACACCCATTCACAGTATAATTACTGCTGTCATCGCCTCACATTTACTGACATCCGCCACTTTATAATCCAATCCTGTCACTGCTCCTGTGCAGTCTCCTTTGGTCTTCTAAAGATGCAGTCATGCCTGACATACCATAATAAGCAGATGGAAAGTGGTTAAAGCTGGAATTGCAGCTCTTCAAGGACCTCCGTAACAGTTAGATGCTCTTCATGGAACATGATCGTTTCCGTATGACTGAGGAAGTGTCATCTGCAGGAAATAACCAGCTAGAGTTCAGCATTGGTGCTCCGATAGATAGTCCATGGTTTACCACAAATGATTAGCACAGAGAACATTTACAGAACTTTTCCTCTGGAGATGAAATGGGTGGATAGAGTCCATGATAGGGGAGAGTGTACATGGGCTGTGGGAGGAGATTAAATGGGTGGGTAGAGTCCGTGATAGGGGAGAGTGTACATGGGCTGTGGGAGGAGATTAAATGGGTGGGTAGAGTCCGTGATAGGGGAGAGTGGACATGGGCTGTGGGAGGAGATTAAATGGGTGGGTAGAGTCCATGATAGGGGAGAGTGTACATGGGCTGTGGGAGGAGATTAAATGGGTGGGTAGAGTCGATGATAGGGGAGAGTGTACATGGGCTGTGGGAGGAGATTAAATGGGTGGGTAGAGTCCGTGATAGGGGAGAGTGGACATGGGCTGTGGGAGGAGATGAAATGGGTGGGTAGAGTCCATGATAGGGGAGAGTGTACATGGGCTGTGGGAGGAGATTAAATGGGTGGGTAGAGTCGATGATAGGGGAGAGTGTACATGGGCTGTGGGAGGAGATTAAATGGGTGGGTAGAGTCCATGATAGGGTAGAGTGTACATGGGCTGTGGGAGGAGATTAAATGGGTGGGTAGAGTCCATGATAGGGGAGAGTGTACATGGGCTGTGGGAGGAGATTAAATGGGTGGGTAGAGTCCATGATAGGGGAGAGTGTACATGGGCTGTGGGAGGAGATTAAATGGGTGGGTAGAGTCCATGATAGGGTAGAGTGTACATGGGCTGTGGGAGGAACAGACTGAATGGACTCCTGATTAATTACTAGCGGGACACTGCTGGGTTTCTTCAATAAATATGAAAAGATATTGCCTGATTGTGAGGGAGTGCGCTGTCCGTTAGCAGCTTGTTGAGGGACGCATGCTCATTCGAAGGATGCAGTCTTTTATTTCCAATCGGGCCTGTACTGGCAGGCCCAATGGAGTTGCTGAAATTTGAGTAACCTCTATCTACTAATGAGTATTACTATCACGCTGCCCGGGGTGCCTTTATGTACATGAATTATATGCGACAGAATATTTTAGTAAATTCCATTCAGCGATGCCTCGGGAGGGTAATGAGTGGGTGTCAACTACGCAGCGCAGAGCTGTAGAGGGAGGGACAGCTGGGTATGTTGGGATGGAGAAGCTTTGTGAAGGTCCCGAGCCTTCCGCCCGAGGTGTCCCCCCCGCCCCCCCCCCCCGCCCCATCTTTTGCTGACATCCATCCGTGGTGTCTTGCCGAGCTAGAGGGGTGAGGGGGTGAGGGGGTGATGGGAGGGGGAGGGAACTGCAGGCTACGGCCAAAGGACGGGCGTCTTCTCCTTGGGGGGGCTACGCGGCAGGCCAGAGGTGAACCGCTGCACTGTTGGGGCGAGCAGCCAGGATGTAGATGGCGTTTTCCTTCAGGAACGTTTTCCAGCCCACGCGCCTGTGGAGAGAAACAGGGAAGTGTCAGAAGCGCGCACAGACTGCTCGCTGCTCAGGGTCATTGCCGCTGCCTTCTGCTCGTGGGCGGAAGTAAAGAATTATTGGTTTGTTTAGCCCCAATTCAGAAAAATCTCCAATGGTTGCCATGGTGACGGACCCTCCAGCCCCTTTTGCACAGAAGGTGAACTGTGTACAAATGTGGGAAGGAGAATGAGAAAAGCTCGTCAATAACAGGAGAAGAGGCAGAAAACACAAAGATATAGAGGCCAGAATGGGGGAGTGGGCCAAAGACAGAATAGGGAGGGGGAGGGGGAGGGACAGAGAGATAGAGATAGAGAAAGAGATGGAGAGAGATGGAGATAGAAAGAGAGAGAGACAGAGATGGAGAAAGAGAGAGAGAGCTAGAGAGCGAGAGATAAAGAGAGATAGAGAAAGAAAGAGAGAGACTGGAGCAACAAAGAGGCTCAAACAGAAATGCTGACAAAACAGGACTGTAGGTGTAGACAGACGGACTGCCAAAAGGAGAGACATAGACAAATCCAGGGCTTTGCGGGGTTTATATATAGAATAATGGACACCCGGGAGTGAGTTACAGGCTGGAATCTAATCCAGGGGTTCAGGAGTTTATATAGAATAACAGATACCCGGGAGTGAGTTACAGACTGGAATCTAATCGAGGGGGTTTATATATAGAATAACAGATACCCGGGAGTGCGTTACAGGCTGGAATCTAATCGAGGGTTTCGGGGGGGGTTTATATATAGAATAACAGAT
>JASTWF010001044.1:0-52640 GCA_030390025.1 Squalus acanthias | reverse complement strand
CCCTCTTGCTGTGGTTTATGGGGTTGTCCATCTGACAGAAACCAGTCCTCCTGCACAGGAAGCTCCAACCACCAAGATACCTGAGACCGGAACCTCTGCAGCACCAACAGCGACTCATGGTACAGGAAGTCCGCCCATTCCATCTGTCCCTTCTTGTCACCGTCTAAAGCAGAGAACTGCACCAGGGCCAGCTCCTCCTCCTCCTCATTCATCTGCTCATCGAAAATCTGCTTGTGAATGAAGTGCTTGTAATGAAGGAAATCATCTGATGTCAGGCAGGATTCTGGAAAAACACGGAGCCAATCAACAAGGTGGCAACTCACTGGATAAAGCAGAAACTGTGGTTTCATAATACACAGGGGCTGCTATTCTCTATAATATACACAGGGACTGCTATTCTCTAGAATAGACACAGGGACTGCTATTCCCTATAGTATACACAGGGACTGCTATTCCCTATAATATACACAATGGCTGCTATTCCCTATAATATACACAGGGGCTGCTATTCTCTATAATATACACAGGGGCTGCTATTCTCTATAATATACACAGGGACTGCTATTCTCTAGAATAGACACAGGGACTGCTATTCCCTATAGTATACACAGGGACTGCTATTCCCTATAATATACACAATGGCTGCTATTCCCTATAATATACACAGGGGCTGCTATTCTCTATAATATACACAGGGGCTGCTATTCTCTATAATATACACAGGGGCTGCTATTCCCTAAAATATACACAGGGGCTGCTATTCTCTATAATATACACAGGGGCTGCTATTCCCTATAATATACACAGGGGCTGCTATTCTCTATAATATACACAGGGGCTGCTATTCTCTATAATATACACAGGGGCTGCTATTCTCTATAATATACACAGGGGCTGCTATTCCCTATAATATGCTCAGGGGCTGCTATTCTCTATAATATACACAGGTGCTGCTATTCTCTATAATATACACAGGGGCTGCTATTCTCTGTAATATACACAGGGACTGCTATTCTCTATAATATACACAGGGGCTGCTATTCTCTGTAATATACACAGGTGCTGCTATTCTCTATAATATACACAGGGGCTGCTATTCTCTGTAATATACACAGGTGCTGCTATTCTCTATAATATACACAAGGCTGCTATTCTCTATAATATACACAGGGGCAGCTATTCTCTGTAATATACACAGGGGCAGCTAGTCCCTGAGAAACTATTTACTCTGGCGGGGGAATCAAGAACCAGGCGACATAACCTTAAAATTTAAGCTAGGCTGTTTGTGAAATCAGGAAGCACTTTTTCACATGTAGAGAAGATGTTTCCACTTGTGGTGGAGTCCAAAACTAGGGACCATAAATGTAAGATAGTCACTAATAAATCCAATAGGGAATTCAGGAGAAACTTCTTCACCCAGAGTGGTGAGAATGTGGAACTCGCTACCACAGGGAGTGGTTGAGGCGAATAGTATCGATGCATTTAAGGGGAAGCTGGATAAGTACATCTGGGAGAAAGGACTAGCAGGGTATGCTGATAGGGTGAGATGGAGAGGGGTGGGAGGAGACTCGTGTGGAGCATAAACACCGGCACGGACCAGTTGGGTTAATTGGCCTGTTTCTGTGCTGTAAACTCTATGTTAAAGGTGCTATATAAATGTCAGTGTTGTTGTTGACACTTAACCTGGTTTTAATCAAAATACAAAGTGATTAGGTGATCTGGTTGGGTGACCAAATTCCCAAATAATTTCAGATCAAAGCATCATCTAAGAATAGAGGAGAGACCCTCAGTGATGTCAGAGAGAGAGGATCTGAGGACATGGGCAATATTTGGACTGACCTGGGATGATCCTGCATTGCCGGAACATTTCCTTCAGGCTGAACATCTCCTCTTCAGTCAGTAGAAGATTCACGTTATCCTGAGAGAGACAGAGAAGGGAGAGAGAGAGAGAGAGACAGGGTCAGGACATGGCTGACATTGAGGGTGCTGTTCACCCTAGAGTGAGGTTACCCCACATAGTGTCGGCTTTACAGGAACCATGAAAAGTGGAGGGTGAAAGACACAGAGGAAACACAAAGATATCAACAGGTGAGGGAGGCCATTCAGCCCATCTAGTCTACCCTTCTATAGAATCATACAGTCTAACCCATTACAGCATCTGCAGAATTTTTTTACCTCCACTACCCTACCCCTTCCCTAAACTCAGTGGGCCCCCCACGGACATCAACGGATTGGTAGAGTGGCTGCTATTTGTCCCTCAACCAACATCTCTAAAACAGATATTTTTGGTCATCATCACGTTACTGTTTGTGGAACTTTGCTGTGCGCAAATTGACTGTTGGATATCTTGGCCTTGGAAGGAGTGCAGTGCAGATTCACAAGAATGTTACCAGGCTAGGTAACATTCTGATGATAAACTAGGCTTGTATTCCCTGGAATACAGAAGGTTGAGGGGTGATTTGATTGAGGTTTTTAGGATTTTGAAAGGAATTGATGGGGTAGATAGAGAGAAACTTTTTCCCACTGATGGGGGAGTCTAGGACAAGGAGACACAACCTTAAAATCAGAGCCAGGCCAGTCAGGAAACACTTCTTCATACGAAGGATGGTAGAAGTGTGGAACTCGCTCTCACAAAAAGCCCGAGATGCTGTCTCAATTAATAATTTTAAATCTCAGATCGATGGATTTTTCTAGCCAAGGGTTTTAAGGGATATGGAGCCAAGGCGGGTGGATGGAGTTAAGTCGCTGATCAGCCATGCTCTCATTGACTGGCGGAACAGGCTTGAAGGGCTGAAAGTCCTCCACCTGTTCCTGTGTTCCAATGACCCTACGACATTATGTAGCCTGCCTCCTCTGGCGGGTCAAGGGACGTGGCCCGAATGACACAGGCATTTGCCTGGATTATGCAAATTGTGTATCAGCCGTGGCTCAGTGGGTCGCTCTCGCTCACCTCGGAGTCAGAAGGTCGTAGGTTCAAGTCCCACTCTGGAGACTTGAGCACAAAAATCTAAACTGACACTCCCATTGTGGTACTGAGGGAGTGCTCTCTCAGGTGGACATAAAAGATCCCATGGCACTATTTCAAAGTAAAAAGTAAAAATTTTCCCAGTAAAAAAGTAAAAAAATGTTAAAGCTTTTCGTTTTACATACAGATGGCAGCTTTTGACACGTTAGAACCCCTGCGACTACACCTCATTGTCTCAGTTGTATCTTGCTATGTCTTTGATGTGGTACCTTCCTGGCTGACTTAATTAACTTTATCACACCTCGGCAGATAGTCAGGATGATTTAATTTATTGGTCTGCAATTGTAAGGTACACATGCTTTGTTTTCTATCTATATATGCTTTGGCGATTCTGTATCTAATTTACTTCACCTGAGGAAGGAGCAAATCGATAGCTCCGAAAGCTTGTGATTTCAAATAAAACTGTTGGACTATAACCTGGTGTTGTGCGACCTCTCAACTATTTCAAAGAGCAGGGGAGTTCTCCCCGGTGTCCTGGAGCCAATATTTTTCCCTCACACCAACATCACTAAAGCAGATGATCTGGGTCATTATCACATTGCTGTTTGTGGGAGCTTGCTGTGCGCAAATTGGCTGCTGTGTTTCCTACATTTCAACAGTGACTGCACTTCAAAAATAACTTCATTGGCTGTGAAGTTCTTTGGTCGTGATAGGCGCTATATAAATGTTATTTCTTTTAATCGGGAGACTTGAACCCTGACCCTTGGTTCAGGTCTCCCTATTAAAAGGTGGAGTCAGTGCCGGAGGTCACTGATGGGCTCACTCCAGCACTTGCACTGGGAGGCACGATAACAACGACATGTATTTATATAACACCTTTAGTAAAATGTCCCAAGGCGCTTCACAGGAGCGATTATCAAACAAAATTTGACACCAAGCCACATTCGAAGATATTAGGGCAGGTGACCAAAAGCTTGGTAGGTTTTAAGGAGCGTCTTAAAGGACAAAAGAGAGGTAGAGAGGCGGAGAGGTTTAGGGAGGAAATTCCAGAGCTTAGGGCCTTGGCAGCTGAAGGCTCCAATGGTGGAGCGATTAAAATCGTGGATGCTCAAGAGGCCAGAATTGGAGGAGTGCAGAGATCTCGGGGGGTTGTGGGGCTGGAGGAGGTTACAGAGATAGGGAGGGGCGAGGCCATGGGGGGCTTTGAAAACAAGGATGAGAATTTTAAAATCCAGGCGTTGCTTAACCGGAAGCCAATGTAGGTCAGCGAGCACAAGGGTGATGGGTGAACGGGACTTGGTGCGAGTTAGGACACGGGCAGCCGAGTTTTGGATGACCTCAAGTTTACGTAGGGTGGAATGTGGGAGGCCAGCCAGGAGTGCATTGGAATAGTCAAGTCTAGAGGCAGCAAAGGCATGGATGGGGGTTTCAGCAGATGAGCTGAGGCAAGGGCGGAGACGGGCGATGTTATGGAGGGGGAAATAGGCGGTCTTAGTGATGGCGCGGATGTGTGGTCAGAAGCTCATCTCGTGGTCAAATATGACCTCACAGACTCCAGATTTTTGGGGCGGCTATGCGAAAAGGATGTTCCTTGACGACAAGTCTTCAATGCATCTTTCTCCTGTCAGCTCACACACACCCTTCACGGGCACAGTGCAACAGGAGAAAGCTATTCGAGGTAAAGGAAGAGTGTGGCTGAATGTCCTAAGCTGCCCGCTGTCCTTGGTCTGTCTCACCGATATTCCAGGGAACAATAACAGCTGGACGCTGAACTTCTTTCAAATTGTTTGGTCAAGGTTTTTTTTGGGGGGGGGGGGACTGGTTTTAAAATATTAATTATAATTTTGCATCCATTTATCGCTGAATATAAATTGTCTTTTAATGACACTCTCACAATGAAAGCTCAAGGGATTAAAGGGACAGTGGCAGCATGGATGCAAAATTGGCTAAAGGGCAGAAAGCAGAGAGAAGTGCTGAACGGTTGTTTTTCAGACTGGAGGGCAGTGTATGAAAGGCTGATATTTAAAGATATTTAGTCGACGAGAATCATATATGTATAACTTCAAGTGTAGCCACTGACCAAATAATATTACCCATAATTACTCCTGGGTAACGAGAAAGCTAAGACTTGCTCAAAATGCAGCTGCGAAGGGCGGTCAAAAGCAGTTCTGACTAAGCTTTGATAACAAACAGCTACAGGCTGCAAGTGAAGGTCAAATCATTAAATAACATATTATGATGCTAAGTAGAAATTAGAATTCGCTTACCAAAACTAATTGCAACGATATTTAAAAAAATAATTAGTGTAAGGACATAAAATGAGAGAGACCATGGAGATAAAGTATTTATCTGGTCGATTAAAGTGAGATAGTCTGGATAGCTCAAGACGAGTGAAACAGCGCTGATATGGGCCCTCGGTATAAAGGCCTTGTACCAGGGAAGCTAGAAATGAAAGAGATAAAGTAAATTCCAATGGGGTGAAAAACTATAAACAGGATAACACTGAACATGGCAAAGTTAGTGGAAAAATACTGGAAAGGCGGGATGCTGCCTTAGTCTGAGTGACAATGGGATTTTGACCATTAGAACCAATTAAAAAAGGTGATTTTGTTAAAGACCATATATGGACAGTGGCCAAATGAACTGTTGATAAGAAAAGGGTTAAAACCTCGATACTCAAAGAACAACTTCACACAGACGTACTGCGAGGACAAAGGAACAGACTGAAGACGACATCATCGGTGTCGGAGAGGCTCCAGAGACCAAGGGCTGTGAGCTACTCGTTAAACTATCCCCTAATATTAAGTATATTACGCTGTAGCTTAATAAATCTTGATCTATTGCTCAAACATACTGGCTGCTGCCTATTGGTGTCTTGTCCAAGAACTCAGAGATCGTTAAGATCTTACAAATTGGCACCCTCCAGATAGGAGATGACAAAGCGGCTAGTATTGTGTAATAGATCGGACCTTGAAAGTAGCTTCCTGATCAGCTGCTGCTCTTGAGGAGGGCTAAACCCCGTGGGGAGTGGGGAGTGCCCGTGAATTGCGCGCCGATAGTTATTGATGTTAGAGGGCTGTTAAGAAAATTACCAAATGGCTAGTAAAAGTTGTGTTAATGCATATAAGAGTAAGTTAGACAGGGGCGCCTGTGCGGAGGAAGTGCAGGTATTATTGACGGAACGTTTAATCAAAGGAGACCGAGTCCCCTTTGAAAAAGTGATAAACTTTATTCTGGAATGTCTGTCTCAGAAAAAACACAACGGGTTAAGAGAGAAACATAGCCAGGTGGTTAAGCATAAAGTGCAGGAGAGAGAGGGAGAGATAAAGAAGGAAAAAGATTTAATTTGCAGGCTAACCAATCTGAAAACTCAGCAAAGGAAGGGAAAAAAACAGGGATTTGGAAAGCCAGGAAAAGCTGCTGAGATTCCAATTTAAAAAGAGGAAAAAAAGAGAAATTTTAAGTTTTCCAACATGGAAGTTATTAATGTCTGTGCCGAGACAAATAAAACACAAGATTTGCTGAGTGAAAGGAACCTTAAAAAAAATGCTGGAATTTCAGTTTGTGTGAAAGTTTTCCTGACTATGAATGTTTAAAAAGTTACAGTATTTTTTTTGTCTGAAAGTCTGTCTTAAAAAAAAATGTCTGTTAAATGTCTCTGTGTTAAAAGCATTTAAAACTTTTGTCTTGTCTTGGATTTTGGAAGTTTTAAGAATGTGCGAATAAGATTGTGCCCCCAGAATTGGAAAAAAAACTGATACAATTTAAGTTAAGCTGGCGTGTAAAAACTGAGAAGAACAACAAAAAGTTTGTTTAACAAAAGATTAAGTTTCAGTCTAAGATTTAACCTTGGAGTCGCGGTTGCTATGGTGAAATCTTCTAAAGCAGTTTGTTTTGATTTGTTTAAATGTGGAAAAACTAATTTTTCTCCAGTTGTATTCAATGGGGGAGAAATTCAGTATCGCCCCGTTTGGGGCACAATTATCAGCCGGGTGCAAAAATTAGCGCCTGCCGCTAATTATCGCCTCCGACTGCAAACTTGACTTTTATCGCCCCTGGAAGTGATTAGAGCGCTAAATCAGGCGCTTCACACCTGTCTTAAAGCGCAAAGGCCGAGGAGCGAGGCGCTAACTCAGAGCGCTGGCGAAGCTCATGTGATGTCAGTCAGCAATGGAACACAGATACAATGGCGCCGGCCAGTTCTTAAAGGGGAGGGTTGATCTTGCTCTCCATCCACACCCTGCTCATTGCAGCCTTGAATCTCGGCCTGGAGAGACCTGTACATCAAATCTGCTGGAAAGAACAATGGAGAGTACAAGGGAAAGAGCTCAGAGTGCAACCCCCACAGTCTCTTCTAAATCGATACAAGGAAGGGCAAATCAAAATGAACCTGCAAAGTGCTGCTCAGTACCCAAAACTCCTTCACACAGCATTTTATCTCTCCAGAAGTCTCTCTCTCTCTCTCTCTCTCTCACACAGAATGCGTGGCTCAAAAATGTCACCAACAAAAAAAGGCAGGAAGCAGTCGCCTTTAAATAGCGCTCCCCCAGTCCTTTCCTGACTGCAAAACGCTCCCCTCAACCTGTCGTTGCTAGCGGCAGGCTGGTAAGGCAGGGGGCGCCACTTAATATCCGCTCTGGGGCGCTGCGCACTCGACTGATGTCACGATCTGCCGGCGCAGGAGATCGTGGCGGTAGTGTTTAGCGCCGCCGCAAAATGTCTAGTTAATTTCGCGAGCGGCGCAAACATCGCCGTGCCCGGGCGCTAGTTGCTTTGCGCCCCATTAGTGCCCTCTTAAGGTGCTAACGGGAGGCGCAACCAACTGAATTTTCCTCCCAATGTTTTTATAGTATTTTGGAAAGGCATTTGAAGAAAGGACAATAAGAAATATGATGTAATTTACTGTTTTCTGCAAGCATGTGCTATTTTGTTTTGTTTTATCTGTTCTGTTCGTGTTTAGTTAAAGTGTAAAAACACAACTATCTTTTTCGATCGGGAAAGTTTTTTAAAATTTGCGTGAAGTGATGCAATTGCGTGCGCCTGACAATGTTTCGCTCTACCTTCTTAAAAACCTGCAAAGGAGTTAACCCTTTCCACTGACAGCTGTTTAAGTTCACCAAGCAACAACTTTAGTATGAAATTTAAAGATATTGGATATTATTAAATTTAAGTTTCTTAATTTTAAGTTAAAATTTCCCCACAGTGAAAGAAGGAAAATTATGATTTGATAAATTAACCCCTTGGGCTCTAAGCAGAGCCACAATGGATTATCTTCTTTCTTTTGTTATATGAAAGTTACTTTGTAAACTTATTGCAGCACTTCTGTCTCTAATGTTAAAACACTGTGTAAGCCACCTAGCCTGGGAATCACTTGTTTCTGAAATTGGAAATGGAAGATAAAGCGACAGAAATGAAATTGAACATTGACAAAATCTGTCAGTTCAACAATACTGCTGTTTGGATTTTGGGATAATTTTGAAATAACAAAATGGACTCAGGCACTATATATTGGGTTACTTTTGGGAAAATAAGAGATCTTCTAAAATAATGATAAATAAAAAGTGTTAATAAATTGGACCAAGTGAGAATGTTTGATCTGTTTTCAATCTTAAATATTGTACTGGACAGTAAAGTTCCTCCAGGGTTCATGAATGAGATATGAATGGTAATTAATGGGATGTGTAAAATGGAGAGAGGAAGTGATTGAGGGTGTGAGATAGAAACAGGAGAATTACACCACCAAATGGTAATTTTCCAAACTTTCTAGTGAAAGTCAGGAAAGTGTAGTTACGAATAGTAAATTGATAGCTTTCTCTTGGAGACATTTGTGTCCTTGCCTATAATGAACTTTTTAAGAAAACTGAATTTGATAGTCCGGCCACTATCCAAGACATCGGGATCATGTGGTGGAAGATGAACAAAGACCTCCAGACAATCTTTTGATAAGATCACCTGAAAGCCCGAGAAGGCTTGTATCGGATGGCACATGTGGCACGATATGGAGATACCGATATGAATGTGCAAATGTGATTTGTTACATATGATGCAATTACCATCTGGGAATGTATGGTGAATCTGCACTGAAGAATGGGTCTCAGACATGCTCAGTTACTTGACAACAGCAAGTCATGAAATGGTTAATGTGGCTCAGGAGAGCGAGACAACTTTTAAAGCATTGTCACATACTCCATCGAGAAACTATCTAATCAATGAAACAATCAGAATAGAGTTAAACACACTGGTACCGGTTAGAGGGATTGAAATTGAAGTTGAAGTGGAGAGTTACATGGAATCTGGATTGGGACAATTGAGGGCTAAGGAGAAATCATGTTTAGTAAGAATTATCCACAAGATGGATACGAGTAAGAGAGATCTGGAGAATCTTTTAAGTCCATGATTTGCTGATTAGATGTTAAACTGTAATGTCGCTTGAAATGATTGTAAGACTGAATTTAACTGTGACTGTAATAATTGTGTTTTGTAGGTAACAGAGCGTGGGGAAAAACCAGTGCGAATACAGTGTGAGGTGGTTTTGGTGGTGCCTCCTGTCTCACTACTACCGCAACTACCATGCTTTACGGGTCTAACAGGGCCTGTCCCATCAACCAACACGTTTTACATAATATCGAAACCTATGCTCAAGTGAAGCTGACAGTAAATTAGATACTTAAGTATGAGCTGCACAATTATGTGACACAATTCAGGTAATACATTCCCCTGTTGCCTAAGGGTTTCAGTGAGCTCGTAATGCGACTGAACTCCTCCCTAAAGCATTTTTATGTTTTGGAGCAAGACAACTCGAGAATAGATATTGAAATTGACAGCATAGAGGACAACTCACACTGGTGGGATATTGGGCTTTATATATCAGCACGCCCTTAGGTTCGTATTATTTCACACGCTCTGGTAGTTCTCTAACTTGTAATGATAGTGTATTTGATATATGTAACCTGTGTAGTAAGACTTTGATACATAAGCCAATTGGGTACTCATGCCTATGACTAACCAGCACTAACAAATTAACTGAGCACACCGAAAGAGAAGATCCGAAGCAACGTAGAGGAGACCCCAGGCGGGGTAACATCAGGAAAGATAGAAGAAACAGAGGATACCCCAGGCGGGGCAGAATTGGAACACCGGAACAGTGAACTGAATTTGAGTAAGGGGTCAGATCATGGCCGTTACTGCCAGATCGTATGATGCAGCAATAGGAGCAGCGGGCGGAGGAGAAAGGATAGACTGGGACGCACTAGAAGGCAAGACATATCAGCACGGCCGACATGATGGTTGAGGAGACCCCGGGGTGTCCTCCATCCATGAGGATAGGCGGTCGGCCCCTGTGAGTGTCATAGTTAGCACCCAGGCCTATAATGAAAAGGGGGATAAAACCTCATTTGGGAAGCGTTCCGTTCCCCTCAATTAGAGGACTCCAATTTGCAGCAACGCTTGTCAGAGAATAGATTGAAGTAGTCGAGGAATCAATGTTTAAAACATTTCATCCTCGAGGTGGGGACTTGTAGGAAAGGCTGATATTTAAAGATATTTAGTCGACGAGAATCATATATGTATAACTTCAAGTGTAGCCATTGACCAAATAATATTACCCATAATTACTCCTGGGTAACGAGAAAGCTAAGACTTGCTCAAAATGCAGCTGCGAAGGGCGGTCAAAAGCAGTTTTGACTAAACTTTGATAACAAGCAGCTACAGGCTGCAATTGAAGGTCAAATCATTAAATAACATATTATGATGCTAAGTAGAAATTAGAATTCGCTTACCAAAACTAATTGCGACGATATTTAAAAAAATAATTAGTGTAAGGACATAAAATGAGAGAGACCATGGAGATAAAGTATTTATCTGGTAGATTAAAGTGAGATAGTTTGGATAGCTCAAGACTAGTGAAACAGCGCTGCTATGGGCCCTTGGTATAAAGGCCTTGTACCAGGGAAGCTAGAAATGAAAGAGATAAAGTAAATTCCAATAGGGTGAAAAACTATAAACAAGATAACACTGAACATGGCAAAGTTGGTGGAAAAATACTGGAAAGGCGGGATACTAGCTGAGTCTGAGTGACAATGGTATTTTGACCATTAGAATCAATTATAAAAGGTGATTTTGTTAAAGACCATATATGGACACTGGCCAAATGAACTTTTGATAAGGAAAGGGTTAAAACCTCGATACTCAAAGAACAACTTTACACAGACCTACTGCGAGAACAAAGGAACAGACTTAAGACGACGTCATCTGTGTCCGAGAGGCTCCAGAGACCAAGGGCTGTGAGCTACTCGTTAAACTATTGCCTGCTGTTAAGTATATTACGCTGTAGCTTAATAAATCTTGATCTATTGCTCAAACATACTGGCTGCTGCCTATTTGTGTCTTGTCCAAGAACTCAGAGATCATTAAGATCTTAGAGCGGTATACAGTGGTTTTCCCCAGAGGTCGATATTAGGACCACTGCTCTTTTTGATATATAATAATGACCTAAGACTTGGGTATACAAGGCACAATTTCAAAGTTTGCAGATGACGCGAAATGTAGGAAACAGTGAGGAGGATAGTAACAGACTTCAGGAGGACACAGACAGACCGGTGAAATGGGCAGACACATGGCTGATGTGTGAAGTGATACATTTTGGTAGGAAGAATGAGGGGAGGCGATATGAACTAAATGGTACAATTTTAAAGGGGGGGTGCAGGAACAGAGAGACCTGGGGGTGAATGTACACAAATCTTTGACGGTGGCAGGACGAGTTGAGAAGGCTGTTAAAAAAGCATCTTCTTAGGCAGTCCCTCGGAACCGAGGATGACTTGCTTCCACACTAAAAATGAGTTCTCAGGTGACTGATGAGTCCAATGCGGGACCTACAGTCTCTGTCACAGGTGGGGCAGAGGGTGGTTGAAGGGGCGGGTGGGTGGGGTGCTTGGGTTGACGTGCGCTCCTTGCGCTTGGCTTCTGCTTGCTCCCGGCGAAGAGACTCGGTGTTTGTCGCCTTCCCGGATGCTTCTGCTCCACTTTGGAGAGAGAGTAAAAAGCATATGGGATCCTTGGTTTTATTGATAGAGGCAGAGAGTACAAAAGCCAGGAAGTTATGCTGTACATTTATAAAACACTGGTCAGGCCCCAGCTGGAGTATTGTGTCCAATTCTGGGCACCACACTGTAGGAAGGATGTCAAGGCCTTGGAGAGGGTGCAGAGGAGATTTACTGGAATGGTTCCAGGGATGAAAGACTTCAGTTATGTGGAGAGACTGGAGAAGCTGGGATTGTTTTCCCTAGAGCACAGAAGGTTAAGAGGAGATTTGATAGAGGTGTTCAAAATCATGAATGGTTTTGATAGAGTAAATAAGGAGAAACTGTTTCCAGTGGCAGAAGGGTCGGTAACCAGGGGACACAGATTTAAGGTGATTGGCAAAACAATCAGAGGCGAGATGAGGAAACTTTTTTTTTTTTTACACAGCGAGTTGTGATCTGGAATGCAGTGCCTGAAAACAAATTCAATAGTAACATTCAATACAGTATTGGATAAATACTTGAAGGGCTAACATTTACAGGGCTATGCGGAAATCAACCCAGGCACTGGCTTCGGACACGACAACGGCACACCCAGCACAGTCCACCCTGCAAAGTCCTCCTCACCAACATCTGGGGACTTGTGTCAAAATTGGGAGAGCTGTCCCACAGACTAGTCAAGCAACAGCCTGTCATAGTCTTACTCACAGAATCATACCTTTCAGCCAATGTCCCAGACGCCTCCATCACCATCCCTGGGTATGTCCTGTCCCACCGGCAGGACAGACCCACCAGGGGTGGCGGCACAGTGGTATACAGTCGGGAAGGAGTGGCCTTGGGAGTCCTCAACATTGACTCTGGACCCCATGAAGTCCCATGGCTTCAGGTCAAGCATGGGCAAGGAAACCTCCTGCTGATTACCACCTACCGCCCTCCCTCATCTGATGAATCAGTACTCCTCCATGTTGAACACCCCTTGGAAGAAGCACTGAGAATAGCAAGGGCTCAGAAACTACTCTGGGTGGCTGACTTCAATGTCCATCACCAAGAGTGGCTCGGTAGCACCACTACTGACCGAGCTGGCCAAGCCCTGAAGGACATAGCTGCCAATCTGGGCCTGCGACAGGTGGTGAGAGAACCACATGAGGGAAAAACCTACTTCACCTCATCCGCACCAATCTACCTTTCACAGATGCATCTGTCCATGACAGCATTGGTAGCAGTGGCCACCGCAGTCATTGTGGAGACGAAGTCCCATCTTCACACTGAGGACACCCTCCATCGTGTTGTGTGGCACTATCACCGTGCTAAATGGGATAGATTCAGAACAGATCTAGCAGCTCAAAACTGGGCATCCATGAGGCGCTGTGGGCCATCAGCAGCAGCAGAATTGTATTCCACCACAATCTGTAACCTCATGGCCCGGCATATCCCTCACTCTACCATTAACATCAAGCCAGGTGACCAACCCTGGTTCAATAAGGAGTGTAGAAGAGCATGCCAGGAGCAGCACCAGGTGTACCTAAAAATGAGGTGCCAACCTGGGGAAGCTGCAACACAGGACTACATGCATGCTAAAAAGCAGAAGCAGCATGCTATAGACAGGGTTAAGCAATCCCACAATCAACAATCAGATCAAAGCTCTGCAGTCCTGCCACATCCAGTCGTGAATGGTGGTGGACCATTAAACAACTAACGGGAGGAGGAGGCTCCATGAATATCCCCATCCTCATTGATGGCGGAGCCCAGCACGCGAGTGCAAAAGACAAGGCTGAAGCGTTTGCAACCATCTTCAGCCAGAAGTGCAGAGTGGATGATCCATCTTGGCCTCCTCCTGAGGTCCCCACCATCACAGAAGCCAGTCTTCAGCCAATTTGATTCACGCCACGTGATATCAAGAAACGACTGAGCGCACTGGATACAGCAAAGGCTATGGGCCCCGACAACATCCCAGCTATCGTGCTGAAGACTTGTGCTCCAGAACTAGCCGCGCCTCTAGCCAAGCTGTTCCAGTACAGCTACAACACTGGCATCTATCCGACAATGTGGAAAACTGCCCAGGTATGTCCTGTCCACAAAAAGCAGGACAAATCCAATCTGGCCAATTACCGCCCCATCAGTCTACTCTCAATCATCAGCAAAGTGATGGAAGGTGTCATCGACAGTGCTATCAAGCGGCACTTACTCACCAATAACCTGCTCACTGATGCTCAGTTTGGGTTCCGCCAGGACCACTCAGCTTCTGACCTCATTACAGCCTTGGTCCAAACATGGACAAAGGAGCTGAATTCCAGAGGTGAGGTGAGGGTGACTACCGTTGACATCAAGGCAGCATTTGACCGAGTGTGGCATCAAGGAGCCCTAGTAAAACTGATGTCAATGGGAATCAGGGGGAAAACACTCCACTGGCTGGAGTCATACCTAGCACAAAGGAAGATGGTTGTGGTGGTTGAAGGTCAATCATCACAGCCCCAGGACATCGCTGCAGGAGTTCCTCAGGGCAGTGTCCTAGGCCCAACCATCTTCAGCTGCTTCATCAATGATCTTCCCTACATCATAAGATCAGAAGTGGAGATGTTCGCTGATGACTGCACAGTGTTCAGTGCCATTCACAACTCCTCAGATAATGAAGTAGTCCGTGCCCGCATGCAGCAAGACCTGGACGACGTTCAGGCTTGGGCTGATAAGTGGCAAGTAACGTTCGCGCCACGCAATGACTATCTCCAACAAGCCCCTTGACATTCAATGGAATTACCATCACTGAATCCCCCACCATTAACATCCTGGGGGTCACCATTGACCAGAAACTTAAATGGACCAGCCACATAAATACTGTGGCTACAAGAGCAGGTCAGAGGCTGGGTATTCTGCAACGAGTGTCTCACCTCCTGACTCCCCAAAGCCTTTCCACCATCTACAAGACACAAGTCAGGAGTGTGATGGAATACTCTCCACCTGCCTGAATGAGTGCAGCCCCAACAACACTCAAGAAGCTCGACACCATCCAGGACAAAGCAGCCCGCTTGATTGGCACCCCATCCACCACCTTAAATATTCACTCCCTCCACCACCGGCGCACCGTGGCTGCAGTGTGTACCATCTACAAGATGCACTGCAGCAACTCGTCAATGTTTTTTTGGCAGCACCTCCGGGACCCGCGACCTCTACCACCTAGAAAGACAAGGGCAGCAGGCACATGGGAACACCACCAACTCCAAGTTCCCCTCCAAGTCACACACCATCCTGACTTAGAAGTATATGGCCGTTCCTTCATCGTCACTGGGTCAAAATCCTGGAACTCCCTCCCTAACAGCACTGTGGGAGTACCTTCACCGCACGGACTGCAGCGGTTCAAGAAGGCGGCTCACCACCACCTTCTCAAGGGCGATTGGGGATGGGCAATAAATGCCGGCCTTGCCAGCGACGCCCACATCCTAGGAATGAATAAAAAAAGAGCAGGGGAGTGGGACTAATTGGAGAGCTCTACCAAAGAGCCTGCACAGGCACGATGGGCCGAATGGCCTCCTTCTGTGCTGTATCATTCCATTATTCTATGATTCTATCTCAAACTCAAAGACCAGTTCAAGCCTGACTAATGTGAGCACGTACAGTGATTTATGGTGGGACCTTGTGCTGTCAAGGTGAGGGACGTTAGCACTGCAGATAGCAATCTATCCATCAATATCATGAAACGCTTCGCTTCACAACTGGCGTTGTTCCATGGGAATGTTTAATCGATGTGTCTGTAGGGTATGAGAATGTGATCGGTGTCTGTAGGAAATGGGAGTGTGATCAATGTTTGTAGGGAATGGGAACTTTTGTTGATGCGAGTTTGCAAGCCCAGTAGATTGTAAAAGTAAGGGTAGATTGAGAGGGAAGACCACTCCCCCATACCCCCCACCCCATCCATACCTCCCCCATCCCATCCATACCTCCCTCTGACACCTTCCAGTCCCTGGCTCTTCCATCTGTGTGTCCCTCTCTCTTCAGCCCCCCATCTCCCCCCCCCCCCCCCCCCCCCCCCAAGTCTCTCCCCCACCCCCCAAGTCTCTCCCCGCCCCGTCTCTCCACCCCTCCCCGTCTCCCCACCCCTCCCCGTCTCTCCCCCCACCGTCTCTCCCCCCCCCGTCTCTCTCCCACCCCACCCCCCGTCTCTCTCCCCCGCCCTCCCCCCCCTGTCTCTCTCCACTTTCTCTTTGGTACTCTCTGTCTGTCTCTGCCTTTCATTCTTTATTTCAAACTCCACAGCTGCCTGCTCAGTGATGTGATTTATTTAACTTTCCTTCCGAGGTTCTCCTTGAACATTCCATTTTACTGCTTCTGTTAATTCTCTGACAGCGGTCCAGCTACCAGCTTCAAAAAAGCAACAACTGTTTCAATGACCTTGAGTCCAACTGTCCCAGACAACTGCAGACTAACGGCAAGGCCACAGCGCCACAGAAATGGGAGTTGCTGTACAGGAAGGGAGGCCAACACTTTTACAGAAACAGGTCAGAAACGGTGAAAACAACACGACAAAAGGATTAAACAAACAGGTGCGCATTGCAAGTGAGTGATGGGGAATTACAAAGTTTGGTAAAACCCCTCATTGACCAAACAGTAGACATTATGTGTGTCCCACATTAAGAGGACGCGGGCTCTCGCCATGGGTAACTGGAATGACAAGCACTTCGGGGCTTCAAGCAAAATGTCTGCCAAATCTTTACTTGACCAGGGCGATGTCCTCCTCTTTCTCTCCCTCCAAATCCTGGAATTATCCCTGATTTGTTCCTCAACTCCCTCCTCAAATACTCCAGGACAGCACGGGTTAGATACAGAGTAAAGCTCCCTCTACACTGTCCAATCAAACACTCCCAGGGCAGGTACAGCACGGGTTAGATACAGAGTAAACATCCCTCTACACTGTCCCATCAAACACTCCCAGGGCAGAAACAGCATGGGTTAGATACAGAGTAAAGCTCCCTCTACACTGTCCCATCAAACACTCCCAGGGCAGGTACAGCATGGGTTAGATACAGAGTAAAGCTCCCTCTACACTGTCCCATCAAACACTCCCAGGGCAGGTACAGCACGGATTAGATACAGAGTAAACATCCCTCTACACTGTCCCATCAAACACTCCCAGGGCAGGTACAGCACGGGTTAGATACAGAGTAAAGCTCCCTCTACACTGTCCCATCAAACACTCCCAGGGCAGGTGCAGCATGGGTTAGATACAGAGTAAAGCTTCCTCTACACGGTCCCATCAAACACTCCCAGGGCAGGTTCAGAGCGGGTTAGATACAGAGTAAAGCTCCCTCTACAATGTCCCATCAAACACTCCCAGGGCAGGTACAGCACGGGTTAGATACAGAGTAAAGCTCTCTCTACACTGTCCCATCAAACACTCCCAGGGCAGGTACAGCACGGGTTAGATACAGAGTAAAGCTCCCTCTACACTGTCCCATCAAACACTCCCAGGGCAGGTACAGCACGGGTTAGATACAGAGTAAAGCTCCCTCTACACTGTCCCATCAAACACTCCCAGGGCAGGTACAGCACGGGTTAGACACAGAGTAAAGCTTCCTCTACACGGTCCCATCAAACACTCCCGGGGCAGGTACAGCACGGGGTTAGATACAGAGTAAAGCTCCCTCTACACTGTCCCATCAAACACTCCAATGTGGCTTGCAATCCTTTGAGTTCAGAACATTGAAGAGTGACCTATTCGAGGTGTTTAAAATGATAAGGGGATTCTACAGAGAAGATAACAAGAAACTATTTCCTCTGGTGCTGGAATCAAGAACAAGGGGACATAATCTTCAAATTATAGCCAGGTTATTCAGGAGTGAAATTCGGAAGCACTTTTCTACACTAAGGATAATGGAAATCGGGACAGAAAATTGCTGTGGATGCTTGTGGGACAATTTAAATTTTCAGAACTCAATAAATTTTTGTTGGATAAGGATTTTAAGGGATATCTTAGGCAGTCCCTCGGAACCGAGGATGACTTGCTTCCACACTAAAAATGAGTTCTCAGGTGACTGATGAGTCCAATGCGGGACCTACAGTCTCTGTCACAGGTGGGGCAGACGGTGGTTGAAGGGGCGGGTGGGTGGGGTGCTTGGGTTGACGTGCGCTCCTTCTGCTGCTTCCACTTGCTCCCGGCGAAGAGACTTGGGGATACATAAGAACATCCCATAAACAAATAAAACCATTTTTTTTAAATTCCCTTTTGAAAGCTACGATTGAATCTGTATCCACCGCCCTATCAGGCAGCGCATTCCAAATCCTAACCACTCGTTGAGTGAAAAACTTTTTCCTCATGTCGCCTCTGATTCTTTTGCCAATCACCTTAAATCTGAGCCCTCTGGTTATCGACCCTTCAGCCATTGGAAACAGTTTCTCTTTATTTACTCTATCTAAACCCTTCATGATTTTAAACACCTCTATCAAATCTCCTCTTAGCCTTCTCTGCTCCAAGGAGAAAAACCCCAGCTTGTCCAGGCTGCTGTGTGAGGCAAGGGAGGAGATTGCAGGGGCTCTGGCACAAATTTTCAGAACCTCTCTGGCCACAGGGGAGGTGCCAGAGGACTGGAGGACAGCTAACGTAGTACCATTATTCAAGAAGGGTAGTAGGGATAAACCAGGGAATTACAGGCCAGTGAGCCTAACATCAGTGGTAGGGAAATTATTGGAAAAAATTCTGAGGGACAGAATTAGTCTCCACTTGGAGAGGCAAAGATTAATCAAGGATAGTCAGCATGGCTTTGTCAGGGGGAGATCATGTCTAACCAATTTGATTGAATTTTGAGAGGGGGTGACTAGGTGTGTGGATGAGGGTAGTGCAGTTGATGTAGTCTACATGGACTTCAGTAAGGCTTTTGACAAAGTCCCGCATGGGAGACTATTCAAGAAGGTAAGAGCCCATGGGATCCAGGGCAACTTGGCACATTGGATCCGAAATTGGCTTAGTGGCAGGAGGCAGAGGGTGATGGTCGAAGGTTGTTTTTGTGACTGGAAGCCTGTGTCCAGTGGTATACCGCAGGGATCGGTGCTGGGTCCTTTGCTGTTTGTAGTGTACATTAAGGAGGGCGGGTATCACTACTGCTCTGTAGACCATGAGCTTGGTGCTGGGTTTGAGGTTCTGGTCTTCAAACACTCTCTTCCTCAGGCGACCGAAGGCTGCACTGGCACACTGAAGGCGGTGTTGGACTTCGTCATCGACGTCTGCCCTTGTTGACAGTAGAGATACGGAGCAAAGGCGGGTGAATGGAGTTGCGGTACAGATCAGCCATGATCTAACTGAATGGCGGAACAGGCATGAGGAGCTGAGTGACCTCCTGCTGTTCCAGTGTTCCTTTGTTCTTGACCTCTCCACTGCTGGAAACAGTCTACTTCTAACTCGACACCAACTTTCATTTATTCAGCGCCTTTAATGCAGTAAAACATCCCAAGGCGCTTCATAGGAGTGGTATCAAACAGAATTTGAAACTGAGCCACATCATTAGGACAGAGGTAGGTTTTCAGGAGGGTATTAAAGGAGGAGAGAGAGATAGAGCGGCGGAGAGCTTTAGGGAGGGAATTCCAGAGCTTAGGGCCTTGGCACATGAAGGCACGGCCGCCAATGGTGGCGCGAAGAAAATCGGGGATGAGCAAAAGGCCAGAATTGGAGGAGGGCAGAGATCTCGGAGGGTTGTGGGGCTGGAGAAGGTTACAGGCAGGGATGGGGAGGGGTGAGGCAATGGAGGTGATTTGAAAACAAGGATGAAAAGTTTTTAAATGGAAGCGTGGCCTGAATGGGAGCCAGCGTAGGTCAGCGAGCAACATCCCCCCTTGGCTCAGGCATCAGCCCGTGATCTTTACAAAGCGTGAACTCACACAGTATTGGCAGCTCCAGCCCACCGTGGTGTGGGCCGTCTCCTTCAGCTCCTGGATGCTGCTGGGGCTGAGGTCGGCCATGCGACGCAGGCAGCCATCGTGGAAGACCCGGGTGCAGACCCTGCAGGGGTAAAGGTCATCAGCCGTCCAGACCTCGCACACATCGCACATTTCGTCATTGTTTACCTGCAGAAATGAGAGGAAAGTTTAACACATTCCGTTTTCGGGCAAAGGAAAACCCGGTCTTGCAGCCTCACCATAAGTCATCTTTTCATTCAGTAAGTTTGTTTTTATTGTCTTCTTCCTTTTCATAAGAACATAAGAAATAGGAGCAGGAGTCGGCCACACGGCCCCTCGAGCCTGCTCCGCCATTCAATGAGATCATGGCTGATCATCGACCTCAACTCCACTTTCCCGCACTATCCCCACAGCTGATGAAAGGTCAGCAACCTGAAACGTTAACTCTGTTTCTCTCTCCACAGATGCTGCGTGACCTGCTGAGTATTTCCAGCATTTTCAGTTTTTACTCCCATATCCCTCGATTCCCCTAGAGTCCAAAAATCTATCAATCTCTGTCTTGAATATACTCAACGACTGAGCCTCCACAGCCCTCTGGGGCAGAGAATTCCAAAGATTCACCACCCTCTGAGTGAAGAAATTTCTCCTCATCTCAGTCATAAATGGCCGACCCCTTATTCTGAGACTGTGACCCCTGGTTCTAGACTCCCCAGCCAAGGGAAACATCCTCCCTGCATCTACCCTGTCAAGCCCTGTAAGAATTTTGTATGTTTCAATGAGATCACCTCTCATTCTTCTAAACTCTAGAGAATATAGGCCTAGTCTACTCAATCTCTCCTCATAGGACAATCCCCCCATCCCAGGAACCAGTCTGGTGAACCTTCGTTGCACTCCCTCTATGGCAAGTATATCCTTCCTCCTCTTCCACTAATCCACATAAAATTGGCAAACTCGCTTGGAGAGGTCAAAAAGGTGGCTAGTGTGGGAAATGGTACAAAGATCACCTGGCTGCAGTAGGTGATACTTTCCACAGGCTGGAACTTTGTGGTAGAATATAAGAACATAAGATTAGGAGCAGGAGTAGGACATATGTCCCCTCGAGCCTGCTCCGCCATTCATTGAGATCATGGCTGATCTTCTACCTCAACTCCACTTTCCCGCCCGATTCCCCTAGAGTCCAAAAGTCTATCTATCTCAGCCTTGAATATACTCAACGACTCAGCATCCACAGCCCTCTGGGGCAGAGAATTCCAAAGATTCACAACCCTCTGAGTGAAGAAATTTTACCTCATCTCAGTCTTAAATGGCCGACCCCTTATCCTGAGACGGTGACTCCTGGTTCTAGACTCTCCCTCTCCATTTCCCTGACTTTCTCTCTCTGCTCTGTCTGTGTTTTCCTCTGGCTGCACAGTGAGAGGTGGGGCTGTCTATCAATATCCATTCTGGCAGTGAGAGGCCGGTATTAAAAAGCCAAGGCTAATAGTTTTAAGGCAGCGATTGCTGCCAACGCAGTTGAAGTAGTTGCACACGCGCAGTTTGTGTTTTTTCGGTTGTTCGCTAACTGAAAAGAAAATATTGTCACCGTTACAAAGAAAACACTTCCAGAGAGAAAGGAGAGGATGGGGTGGTGAAAAGAGATCGCTACTGCCGAACACAGCCACATCAGGAAAAGAAAATCCGCGCCAGCAAAACACAGTAAACGTTCATTTTTTATTAATTTTCTTCTCCTTTCCCTTCACACGGAGCTTGCGCTCCAAATAAATAAATCTCCACAACCCTCCCCCCGTGAAAATATCATACATTAAAACCAACCCGCGCTATTATTACACATTATTAAACCAACCCATAGCTCCACAGATTCCACAGATTTAGGCTTGCGATATATTTTTAAAATTTGTTTATGGAATGTGGGCGTCGCTGGCAAGGCCGGCATTTATTGCCCATCCCTAATTGCCCTTGAGAAGGTGGTGGTGAGCCGCCTTCTTGAACCGCTGCAGTCCGTGTGGTGAAGGTGCTCCCACAGTGCTGTTAGGGAGGGAGTTCCAGGATTTTGACCCAGCGACGATGAAGGATCGGAGATATACTTCCAAGTCAGGATGGTGTGTGACTTGGAGGGGAACTTGGAGGTGGTGGTGTTCCCATGCACCTGCTGCTCTTGTCCTTCTAGGTGGAAGAGGTCGCGGGTTTGGGAGGTGCTGCTGAAGAAGCCTTGGTGAGTTGCTGCAGTGCATCTTGTAGATGGTACACACTGCAGCCACGGTGCGCCGGTGGTGGAGGGAGTGAATGTTTAAGGTGGTGGATGGGGTGCCAATCAAGCGGGCTGCTTTGTCCTGGATGGTGTCGAGCATCTTGAGTGTTGTTGGAGCTGCACTCATTCAGGCAAGTCACACTCCTGACTTGTGCCTTAGATATGATGATATTATTATACATTCATACTTAAACCACCACAGATTTATGCGCAGAATGTTTCTGCCCAGCTCCCGGTCGTTGGCAGCAGCTTCCGGTTCGATGGCGGCAGTCACTCTGTAGTTTGAATCGAGGGCCTTCACTGTTGCTATAAATGCTGGGATAGTGCCAGCAGATATCAGCGTGTGACAGTGGATCTGACGGGACAACAGATTGTGATGCAGGATCTCACTGGATCCTCACTGCTGAGTTAACAAAGGGTGGATGAGGGCAGTGCAGTTGATGTTGTGCATACAGACTTTCAAAAAGCCTTTGATAAAGTACCACAGATTTGGAGAGAAACAGAAAGCAATGAAGGTGAACAAGGTAAAAGAGACAAACGGAAAACCTGTCGGAGAGAAGAGCAGAATTCTTCAAGGTGTGCATTCCTGGAAGAGAAGTGGCAGTGGATGAACCACTAATACAATAGCAAAATACTGCGGATGCTGGAAACCTGAAATAAAAGCAGAAAATGCTGGAAATACTCAGCAGGTCAGGCAGCATCGGTGACCTTTCGCCAATTCAGATTTCCAGCATCCGCATTATTTTGCTTTTGTACCACATATTAGGCTTGTGAGCAAAATTGAAGCCCATGGGATAAAGGGGGTAGTAGCAGACGGATACAGAATTGGCTAAGGGATAGAAAACAGAGAGTTGTGGTGAATGGCTGTTTTTAATGACTGGAGGGAGGTATACAGTGGAGTTCTCCAAGGTTCAGTACGAGGGCCACTGCTGGTTTTGATATACATTAATGACTTGAGGGTACATAAGAACATAAGAAATAAGAGCAGGAGTAGGCCATACGGCCCCTCGAGCCTGCTCCACCATTCAATAAGATCATGGCTGATCAGCCACCTCCACTTTCCCGCCCGATCTCCATATCCCTAGATTCCCCGAGAGTCCAAAAATCTATCTATCTCAGCCTTGAATATACTCAACGACTCAGCATCCACAGCCCTCTGGGGCAGAGAATTCCAAAGATTCACAACCCTCTGAGTGAAGAAATTCCTCCTCATCTCAGTCTTAAATGGCTGACCCCTTATCCTGAGACTATGCCCCCTAGTTCTAGACTCTCCAGCCAGGGGAAACAACCTCTCAGCATCTACCCTGTCAATCCCCCTCAGAATCTTGTATGTTTCAATGAGATCACCTCTCATTCTTCCAAACTCCAGAGAGTATAGGCCCATTCTACACAATCTCTCATCATAGGACAACCCTCTCATCCCAGGGATCAATCTAGTGAACCTTCGTTGCACTGCCTCCAAGGCAAGTATATCCTTCCTTAGATAAGGAGACCAAAACTGTGCACAGTACTCCAGGTGTGGTCTCACCAAGGCCTTGTACAATTGTAGCAAGACTTCCTTACTCTTATACTCCAACCCCCTTGCAATAAAGACCAACATGCCATTTGCCTTGCTTATTGCTTGCTGTACCTGCATGCTAGCTTTCTGTGTTTCTTGCACGAGGACACCCAAATCTCTCTGAGCACCAACATTTGAAAGATTCTCACCATTTAAAAAATATTCTGTTTTTCTATTCATCCTACCAAAGTGAATAACCTGACATTTCCCTACATTATACTCCATCTGCCACCTTACTACCCACTCACTTAGTCTATCTATATCTCTTTGCAGATTCTTTATGTTCTCCTCACATCTTACTGTCCCACCTAGCTTTATATCACAGTGCACAATTTCGAAATTTGCAGATGACACGAAACTTGGAAGTGTAGTAAACAGTGAGGAAGAGAGTAATAGACTTCAAGAAAACAGACAGGCTGGTGGAATGTGCAGACACATGGCAGATGAAGTTCAATGCAGAGAAGTGTGAGGTGATACATTTTGGTAGGAAGAATGAGGAAAGGCAATACACACTAAATGGCACAATTTTAAAGGGGGTGCAGGAACAGAGAGACCTGGGGGTGTTTGTGCACAAATCTTTGAAGGTGGCAGAACAGGTTAACAAAGCAGTTAATGAAACATACGGGATCCTGGGCTTTATAAATAGAATCATAGGGCTGGATTTTGAGAGTGGAGACGAGATGGAGGCGGGACTGCTGCTTGTCGGCTCTCAGTCCCGCCTCCATCATCTTCTGGCCAACCAGAGGGATTTTCCCGATTGACCTTGTTAAGCCCGCCCTGCGGGCTCAGCAGGCCAATTAGGGGGAAGTTACAGACAGAGCACGTCAACGTCTGATGTGCCATCTGTCAAGACTTCTTGAAAGAAGAAATGTCAGCGTTTAACAGCTCTGTGAAACTGTCAAACACTGACATTCTGTGTAGTTTGATGAGCCCTTGTGTTCAGGACTCATCAAACGTTTCAACTTTGTAGATTTCAGATGACTGTTGGTTCGGAGGATCCAACAGCCAGTCTGTGAAATCTACAAGGAAGATGTCGGGACTCCCGATCCAGGGTGGATGAAGGCTGTAGGCAGAAACAAAGGTAAGTGAACACTTTCATAACACTTAACACTCACCTTACATACTTACCACTCCACACTTGCACCCATCACTCACCTCTACATCTCACTTTCAGACCCCGCAGACCCCTGCAGACCTCCTACTCGACTCCTCCAACCCGGCGGGGTTCTCCGAGGTCGGGAAGCCTTCACCTGAAAGGGTAAAATGGCACTAATCCTTTTTTCTGCCTGTTAACTACCTGTTAACAGGCAGTTAAAAGGATTTAATCCCTTTCCCGCCTCCAGGGGCCGGGGCCCGAAGCAGCACATCCTCCCGCCTCCTGGCAAAAGGGCACGGATGCGGGATGGGGGTGGGTTTGCCATCCACCCCCACTTTCTGCTACTTTACCAGCAGTCCCGCCTCCATGCCCGCCTCCTCGGGGCTGAGAAAATCCAGTCCATGGAGTACAAAAGCAAGGAAGTTGTGCTGAACCTTTATAAAACACTGGTTAGACCTCAGCTGGAGTATTGTGTCCAATTCTGGGCACCACACTTTAGGAAGGATGTCAAGGCCTTGGAGAGGGTGCAGAGGAGATTTACCAGAATGGTTCCAGGGATGAGGGTTCACAGTTATGTGGAAAGTCATAGATTTATACAGCAGAGAAAGGCCCTTCGGCCTATCGTGTCTGCGCTGGCCATCAAGCCCTATCTATTCTAATCCCATTTTCCAGCACTTGGTCCGTAGCCTTGTATGCTATGGCGTTTCAAGTGCTCATCTAAATGCTCCTTGAATGTTGTGAGGGTTCCTGCCTCTACCACCCTTTCAGGCAGTGAGTTCCAGATTCCAACCACCCTCTGGGTGAAAAAGTTTTTCCTCAAATCCCCTCTAAACCTCCTGCCCCTTACCTTGAAACTATGCCCCTGGTTATTGACCCCTTTACTAAGGGGAAAAGTTCTTTTCTATCTACCCTATCTATGCCCCTCATAATTTTGTACACCTCAATCAGGTTCCCCCTCAGCCTTCTCTGCTCTAAGGAAAACAACCCCAGCCTGTCCAGTCTCTCTTCATAGCTGAAGCGCTGCAGCCCAGGTAACATCCTGGTGAATCTCCTCTGCACCCTCTCCAATGCAATCACATCCTTCCTATAGTGTGGTGACCAGAACTGCACACAGTATTTCAGCTGTGGCCTAACTACCATTTTGTAGAGCTCCATCATAACCTCCCTGCTCTTATATTCTATGCCTCGGCTAATGAAGACAAGTATCCCATATGCCTTTTTAACCACCTTATCTACCTGTCCTGCTGCCTTCAGGGATCTATGTACATGCACACCAAGGTCCCTCTGATCCTCTGTCCTTCCTAGGGTCCTACCATTCATTGTGTATTCCCTTGCCTTGTTAGTCCTCCCAAAATGCATCACCTCACACTTTTCAGGGTTAAATTCCATTTGCCACTGTTCTGCCCATCTGACCAACCCGTCTATATCGTCCTGTAGCCTGAGGCTTCCCTCCTCACTATTTACCACTCCACCAATTTTTGTGTCATCTGCGAACTTACTGATCATACCTCCTACATTCATATCTAAATCATTAATGTACACTACAAACAGCAAAGGACCCAGCACCAATCCCTGCGGTACACCACTGGACACAGGCTTCCAGTCACAAAAACAACCTTCGACCATCATCCTCTGCCTCCTGCCACTAAGCCAATTTTGGATCCAATGTGCCAAATTGCCCTGGATCCCATGGGCTCTTACCTTCTTGGCCAGTCTCCCATGCAGGACTTTGTCAAAAGCCTTACTGAAGTCCATGTAGACTACATCAACTACACTACCCTCATCCACACACCTAGTCACCCCCTCGAAAAATTCAATCAAATTGTTTAGACATGATCTCCCCCTGACAAAGCCATGCTGACTATCCTTGATTAATCCCTGCCTCTCCAAGTGGAGACTAATTCCGTCCCTTCTGTTTTTCCAATAATTTCCCTACCACTGATGTTAGACTGGCCTGTAATTCCCTGGTTTATCCCTACTACCCTTCTTGAATAATGGTACAACGTTAGCTGTTCTCCAGTCCTCTGGCACCTCCCCTGTGGCCAGAGAGGTTCTGAAAATTTGTGTCAGAGCCCCTGCAATCTCCTCCCTTGCCTCACACAGCAGCCTGGACAAGCTGGGGTTTTTCTCCTTGGAGCAGAGAAGGCTAAGAAGAGATTTGATAGAGGTGTTTAAAATCATGAAGGGTTTAGATAGAGTAAATAAAGAGAAACTGTTTCCAATGGCTGAAGGGTCGATAACCAGAGGGCTCAGATTTAAGGTGATTGGCAAAAGAATCAGAGGCGACATGAGGAAAAACTTTTTTACACAACAAGTGGTTAGGATTTGGAATGCGCTGCCTGATAGGGCGGTGGATACAGATTCAATAGTAGCCTTCAAAAGGGAATTTAAAAAAATGGTTTTATTCGTTTATTGGATGTGGGCGTCGCTGGCAAGCCCAGCATTTATTGCCCATCCCTAATTGCCCTTGAGAAGGTGATGGTGAGCCGCCTTCTTGAACCGCTGCAGTCCATGTGGTGAAGGTGCTCCCACAGTGCTGTTAGGGAGGGAGTTCCAGGATTTTGACCCAGCGACGATGAAGGATTGGCCGATATATTTCTAAGTCAGGATGGTGTGTGACTTGGAGGGGAACTTGGAAGTGGTGGTGTTCCCATGCATCTGCTGCCCTTGTCCTTCTAGGTGGAAGAGGTTGCGGGTTTGGGAGGTGCTGCCGATAAAGACTTGAAGGAGAAAAATTGCAGGGATATGGGGAAAGGGTGGGGGAGTGGGACTAACTGGATTGAACTTCGAAAGAGCCAGAGCAGACTCGATGGCCTCCTTCTGTGCTGTACGATTCTATGATTCCACAATATCAGAATGTCTTTCTCAGATCTAAAGTGGATGACCGCACACTTGCCCACATTGAACTTTATCTACCTTAGTTTTGCCCACTCACTTAATCGGTCCATGTCCCTTTGTAACTTCCTGCTCCCATCTACACAACTTACTGTCCCTCCTTACTTAGTGTCATTTGCAAACTTGGCCATACAATTCTCCAGGGTCTAAATTTATCATCGTTTTGTGGGCATAAAGTGGGCACGCCGATAACAATTCAGCAGGGCAGAGGCCCACTCCTGATCTGCACAGGTCTTCGGGCCACTGCTATATGGGGCCGCGTCTATTTTTTTAGGTGTTCCCAGTGGTATCGCTTCAATATTGTATGGAGGAGTGAGACTGTACTTTACACCAGAGATAAATTCACATGCCAGAACTTTTCCACTGGCTAACTAACGGGCGTTTTCAGCATTTGCGATACAGTTCCACACCTACTGAGTGGGGTATGTTATCATACGTTCGGAGTCCCACTTGACATCCATGTTGACTTCTTCCCCCAATACTAATGGTCGGAGTTAAATACCCCGCACTGTAAGCGAGAAGAGTAGAGGGGCAAACAAGGTAAAGAGAAGAACTGGGTGTGTGGACGTCAAGACTGCGTGTGACAAACGTGTGAAGTTGCTTAGTTGAAATGTACTTCAGATGGTGGCTAATCTTTTAAATTGCCAGTGACTGCATTGATGCAAATAGCACGGTTTCCTGAACTAGATGAGGCGACTAGCACAGATGCATTCAAGGGGAAGCTAGATAAAGACATGAGGGAGAAAGGAATAGAAGGATATGTTGATGGGGTGAGATGAAGAGGGGTGGGAGGAGGCTCGTGTGGAACATAAACACCGGCACGGACCAGTTGGGCCGAATGGCCTGTTTCTGTGCTGTAAATACCGTGTAATAGATAATGCGGGTGGGGGGGGATCGGAGGGATCCATTGTGGTTGTCTGGTCACATATAAATAGATAGCTATGCAGAGAAAAAATAAATCTTCACTTCAGTAGGGTCAGTGTGTTCAACCATTAGTACTTTGAAAAGAAAAGACTTGCATTTCTAGAGCGCCTTTCAAACCACCGGACGTCTCAAAGCACTTTACAGCCAATGAAGTACTTTTGAAGTGGAGTCACTGTTGTAATGTGGGAAACGCAGCAGCCAATTTGCGCACAGCAAGCTCCCACAAACAGCAATGTGATAAATGACCAGATCATCTTTGGAAATGTAACGACATTAAGCATCGTCTGCTACAGATTGATATACGAGCAACCAAAAGCAATTTAATCTCCTAATGGGTCATTACTTTCTCTTGCTGGGAAAAGGAACATTTGGGATTTCCCAAGGCGGAGAGCGCTGATTCTTCCAACAGCTTCCAAAAGGTGCAAGGTTTCCAGCTCGGCTGATTATTTCTGAGTTCTGAGATCTGGTCAGATACGAGGACTCCGTGAAGTGAGCCTCACGCCACACGCACATAACGCAATTCCGTTCAATGCTGAAAGGAAAGACTTGCGTTTCTCCAGCACCTTTCACAGTCTCAGGACGTCCCAAAACGCCTCACAGCCAAAAAGGACTTTTTGAAGTGTGGTCACTGTTGTAATGTAGGAAACTCGGCAACCAATTTGGATACAGAGAGAATGTTTCCATTGTGGGGGAGAGCATAACTAGAGGCCATCAATATAAGATAGTCAACAAGAAATCAAGTAGGGAATTCAGAAGAAACTTCTTTACCCAAAGAGTGGTGAGAATGTGGAACTCGCTACCACAGGGAGTGGTTGAAGCGAATAGTATAGATGCATTTAAGGGGAGGCTGGACAAGCATATGAGGGAGAAGGGAATAGAGGGTTATGCTGATAGATTTAGATGAGGAAAGACCGGAGGAGGCTCGAGTGAAGCATAAACACCGGCATGGACTGGTTGGGCCGAATGGCCTGCTCCTGTGCCATATATCCTATGTAATCCTATGTAATTTGCGCACAGCAAGCTCCCACAAACAGCAACATGATAATGACCAGATCATCTGGGACCAAAAGGGGATAATAGATCAAAAACAAGTGAGATTTTGTTGATCCGTAGTGATCAGTCCGTATCGAATCCTTGCTAGGGTTGCGAACTCTGGTTGAATGAATTCCTGGAGATTTTGATACATGACCTCCTGCCTCCAACTGCTCCGCCCCCCACCTCCTCCCACCCCGTCGCTGCCATGGGTCGCCCGATCGCATGGATTGGTTTGGACTCTACTTGCTCGACATCGCTCCTGGTCGGTTCAAGTCACGGCTGTGCGTCATTATTCCCTCGAGTACAGAAGATTAAGGGGTGATCATAATTGAGGTGTTTAAGATGATTAAAAGGAGTTTAAGGGTAGATAGAGATAAACTATTTCCTCTGGTGGGGGGAGTCCAGAACAAGCGGACATAACCTTAAAATTAGAGCCAGGCCGTTCAGGGGTGATGCCAGGAAGCACTTCTTCACACAAAGGGCAGTGGAAATCTGGAACTCTCCCCCCCCCAAAAAGCTGTTGATGCTGGGGGTGAATTGAAAATGTCAAAACTGAGATTGATAGATTTTTGTTGGGTAAGGGTATTGGGGGTTATTGAACTAAGGCGGGTAAATAGAGTTAAGATGCAGATCAGCCACCGACTGATTGAATGGCGGAACAGGCTCGAGGGGCTGAATGGCCTCCTCCTGTTCCTATGTGCCATGAAATTCTTTCCCGTGCTATTTTAAAATTCTCATCCTTGTTCTCAAATCCTTCCATGGCCTCGCATCCCCCCCCCCCCCCATCTCTGTAATCTCCTCCAGTCCCACAAACCTCCAAGATCTTTGCACTCCTCCAATTCTGGCCTCTTGAACATCCCCCGATTTTAATCGCTCCACCATTGGTGGCCGCGCCTTCAGTTGCCTGGGCCCTAAGCTCTGGAGTTGCCTCCCTAACCCTCTCCGCCTCGCTACCTCTGTTTCCGCCTTTAAGACTCTCCTTAAAACCTACCCCTTTGACCAACTGCCCCAATAACTCGTGTGGCTCGGTGTCAAGGTTTGTTTGAGAACGCTCCCGTGAAGCGCCTTGGAATGTTTTACTACATTAAAAGGTGCTATATAACGCTGTTGTTGTTGTTGTTATTATTCCAGGCAGAGACACCAAGCTGTCTATTATATTGTCTTTTTCTTAAATGTGTCAACAGAGCCAGGGGGAGCGAGCAGAATGCTGCTGCTGCTGCTGCTGCTGTGGCTGAACGGAGAGATTAATGACACCGCTCCACTGTCCTCTGAACATTATCACAGCAAAACGCAGGCTGGCCTTTGAAAATTAATTGGATAAAAAAAAATACATAAACAACCTCATCAAAATGCATTACCTCCGAGTCAACACATCATCTCTCTTCTGATCGGTAACCCGACACCTCACACAAGCCTTTAAAAGTATTAAATTAAATTAGATGAAAGAACTGCTTGAACTTGATTTTTTTTTTGCTGAATTTTCGGTTTTGACTCGGAAAGCGCTTGCTCGTCGGGTTACCGCGTCGATTTCTCAATGTGATAGCGACACACAACTCTTGCGAAAGGACCTTAACGCAGCCAAGTATAAGAGCATAAGAACATAAGAATTAGGAGCAGGAGTGGGCCATACGGCCCCTCGAGCCTGCTCCACCATTCAATAAGATCATGGCTGATCATCGACCTCAACTCCACTTTCCCGCCCGATCCCCATATCCCTTGATTTCCCGAGGGACCAAAAATCTGTCGATCTCAGCCTTGAATATACTCAACGACTGAGCATCCACAGCCCTTTGGGGCAGAGAATTCCAAAGATTCACAACCCTCTGAGTGAAGAAATTCCTCCGCATCTTATTCCTAAATGGCCGACCCCTTAGCTTGAGACTGTGATCCCTGGTTCTAGACACTCCAGCCATCTACCCGGTCAATCCCCCTCAGAATCTTGTATGTTTCAATGAGAAAACAACGTATGGAAACAGATTTGCTGGCCCCATCTATGGATTGCCAATGCTGGAGGTGTAGTCACATGACCTCCCAGCCTCCAACCGGCCCCGCCCCTGCCCCCTTGCTATTGGTCGCCCAACACGTCCATCTTATGCTGATAGGGTGAGATGAAGAGGGGTGGGAGGAGGCTCGTGTGGAGCAGAAACACCGGCACTGACTAGTTGGGCCGAATGGCCTGTTTCTGTGCTGTGAAGTTTTATGTAATTCTGTGTAATCCTCGCTGCGCACCACCTGCCCGCTCCAATCGGAAAGCCCACAGACTCTGTTACCCGATTGGACGGTTCTTGACTGTCAATCAAACAGCCTCTTTACCCCGCCCCCATCTTTTAACAAGGTATTTACATCACAGCAACAGGCCATTAGGCCCAACTGGTGGCACCACCCCCGTATCGATGGAGGATTGGAATATTATGGCCAGTACCTCCGCGATTTCCACCCTCAATTCCCTCAGCATCCTAGGATACATCCCATCTGCTCCTGGTTATTTAACTACTTTAAGGACAGCCAGCCTTTCTAATACCTCCTCTTTATCAATTTTTATCCTATCAAGTGTCTCCACTACCTCCTCCTTCACTATGACTATGGCAGCATCCTCTTCCTTGGTGAAGACAGATGCAAAGTACTCATTTAGTACCACAGCTATACCCTCTACCTCCATGCATAGGTCTCCTTTTTGGTCCCTAATCGGCTCCACCCCTCCTCTTACTACCCGTTTACTATTTATATGCCTATAGAAGACTTTTGGATTACCTTTTATGTTGGCTGCCATTCTATTCTCATACCCTCTCTTTGTCCCTCTTATTTTCTTTTTCACTTCTCCACTTTTTCACTTCTCCTTCTATTCCTTTCTCCTTCATGTCTTTATCCAGCTTCCCCTTAAATGCATCTGTGCTATTCGCCTCAACTACTCCATGTGATAGCGAGTTCCACATTCTCACCACTCTCTGGGTAAAGAAGTTTCTCCTGAATTCCCCATTGGATTTATTAGTGACTATCTTATATTGATGGCCCCTGGTTCTGGTCTCCCCCACAAGTGGGAACGTCTTCTCTACGTCAACCCTATCAAACCCTTTCATCATTTTAAAGACCTCGATCAGGTCATCCCTCAGCCTTCTCATTTCTAGAGAAAAGAGCCTCAGTCTGTTCAGTTTTTCCTGATAGTTATAACTTCTCTGATACGTATTTTTTTTTTAATTCCCCCATAATCTATCTCCCAGGTTGCAGGAGTGTAGGGCAATCAGGGGGAGTGGGCAACATCACCAGCAAGAGTCAGGAGCGGAGCGGAGCGAATCTGTCGAACAAATAAATTGATACGCCCACTAACTCGGGTAATTAGAGAGACGTCTCTCACGAGGCTGTAAATAGAGCAATGTGTGGGGCTCAGGTTAATTACCAGGCTGTGCGAATCATTCAACAGACTCTGGCACCATGGGCTGTCACTCCACAGACCCAGCCACCCCCGCTTGCTCATGTCACTTCAAGTATTCACCCTTCCATTTACACAAGAATGGGCCGTGATTCAATGCCCGAAATATCCTACAGCCTGGAACCAACCACGTTGAGAAGTTTCAGCAAAAAAAACTACATTAAGATTTATAGCAACTGTTCAATGGCCTCTCAGTCTGCGAGTCTAACAATATATACCTCGGCCAAAACCACATTTGGCTGCATTAATGCATCGCTTCAAAGGGTGGTAGAAGTGTGGAACACTCGCCCACAAAATGCAGTACATTTTAGCGCAATTAATAATTTTATATCGGAGATCGATCATTTTTGTTAGCCTAGTGTATTAAGGGTTTGTTGGGACAGTGTATAGGATGCTTTACTCTGTATCTAACCCGTGCTGTACCTGCCCTGGGAGTGTTTGATGGGACAGTGTAGAGGGAGCTTTACTCTGTATCTAACCCGTGCTGTACCTGCCCTGGGAGTGTTTGATGGGACAGTGTAGAGGGAGCTTTACTCTGTATCTAACCCGTGCTGTACCTGCCCTGGGAGTGTTTGATGGGACAGTGTAGAGGGAGCTTTACTCTATCTAACCCGTGCTGTACCTGCCCTGGGAGTGTTTGATGGGACAGTGTAGAGGGAGCTTTACTCTGTACCCAACCCGTGCTGTACCTGCCCTGGGAGTGTTTGATGGAACAGTGTAGAGGGAGCTTTACTCTGTATCTAACCCGTGCTGTACCTGCCCTGGGAGTGTTTGATGGGACAGTGTAGAGGGAGCTTTACTCTGTATCTAACCCGTGCTGTACCTGCCCTGGGAGTGTTTGATGGAACAGTGTAGAGGGAGCTTTACTCTGTAACTAACCCGTGCTGTACCTGCCCTGGGAGTGTTTGATGGAACAGTGTAGAGGGAGCTTTACTCTGTAACTAACCCGTGCTGTACCTGCCCTGGGAGTGTTTGATGGAACAGTGTAGAGGGAGCTTTATTCTCTCGCTGTCTCTCTGTTGCCCTCTCTCTCTGTCTCTCTTTCCACTATTTCCCACTCTCTCCAGCTCTGTATTCTTCCTCCATCTGCCTTTGCGTCAATGCTTGCATTTTACCAACAGACTTTGACAATACTAGGACGGAGGTTTCATGCCCCAGGACTGGCCTGGGAATTATGTTTTGTCATCTTGTGAAGAAAGATGTGCAATGATACAGCACCCGCTTCAGGCCTATCAGAAACATCTCAAACTGCTTCCCACAGAAACGGGGGTGGTGCCAGTGGACTGGAGAATTGCAAATGTTACACCATTGTTCAAAAAAGGGTGTAAAGATAAACCCAGCAACTACAGGCCAGTCAGTTTAACCTCGGTAGTGGGGAAGCTTTTAAAAACAGTAATGAGGGTCAAAATCAACAGTCACTTGGATAGGTGTGGATTCATTAAGGAAAGCCAGCATGGATTTGTTAAAGGCAAATCATGTTTAACTAACTTGATCGAGTTTTTTGATGAGGTAACAGAGAGGGTTGATGAGGGCAATGCGGTTGATGTAGTGTACATGGACTTCCAAAAGGCGTTCGACAAAGTGCCACATAATAGGCTTGCCAGCAAAGTTGAAGCCCATGGAATAAAAGGGACAGTGGCAGCACGGATACAAAATTGGCTAAGTGACAGGAAACAGAGAGTAGTGGTGAACGGTTGTTTTTTGGACTGGAGGAAGGTATACAGTGGTGTTCCCCAGGGTTTGGTTCTAGGACCACTGCTTTTAGAAACATAGAAACATAGAAACTAGGAGCAGGAGTAGGCCATTCGGCCCGTCGAGCCTGCTCCGCCATTCAATACGATCATGGCTGATCATCCAAATCCAGTACCCTGTCCCTGCTTTCTCACACAGAATCCCCATAGAGCCTGCACTGACACATATCCCACCCTATCCCTGTAACCCCACGTATTTAATTCCCCCTAACATATCCCATCCTATCCCCGTAACCCCACATATTTAATCCCCCCCTAACACTAAGGGTCAATTTATCATAGCCAAATCAACCTAACCCGCACATCTTTGGACTGTGGGAGGAAACCGGAGCACCCGGAGGAAACCCACGCAGACACGGGGAGAATGTGCAAACTCCACACAGACAGTCACCCGAGGCCGGATTCGAACCCGGGTCTCTGGCGCTGTGAGGCACCAGTGCTAACCACTATGCCACCGTGTTACCTTGATGTATATTAATGACTTGGATGTGGGTGTACAGGGCACAATTTCAAAATTTGCAGATGACACAAAACTTGGAAGTATAGTGCACAGTGAGGAGGAGAGTGATAGAGTTCAGGAAGACATAAACAGGCAAATGAAATTTAACGCAGAAAAGTGTGAATTGATACATTTTGGTAGAAAGAACGAGGAGAGGACATATAAACTAAATGGTACAATCCTGAAGGGGGTGCATGAACAGAGAGACCTGGGGGTATGTGTGCACAAATCATTGAAGTTGACAGGGCAGGTTGAGAAAGCAGTTAAAAAGGCTTACGGGATCCTGGGCTTCATAAATAGAGGGATAGAGTACAAAAGTGTGGAAATTATGATGAACCTGTATAAAACACTGGTTCGGCCCCATCTGGAGTACGGTGTCCAATTCTGGGCGCCACACTTTAGGAAGGATGTGAAGGCTTTAGAGAAGGTGCAGAAAAGATTTACAAGAATGATTCCAGGAATGAGGGACTTCAGTTACATTGATAGACTGGAGAAGCTGGGGTTCTCCTTGGAGCAGAGAAGATTGAGAGGAGATTTGATAGAGGTGTTCAAAATCATGAGGGGTCTGGACAGAGTAGATAGAGAGAAACTGTACCCATTGGCAGAAGGGTCGAGAACCAGAGGACACAGATTTAAGGTGATTGGCAAAAGAACCAAAGGCGACATGAGGAAAAACTTTTTTAGGCAGCGAGTGGTTAGGATCTGGAATGCACTGCCTGATAGAGTGGTGGAGGCAGACTCAATCACAGCTTTCAAAAGGGAGTTGGATAAGTAACAGAAGGAAAAATATTTGCAGGACTACGGGGAAAAGGCAGGGGAGTGGCACTAGCTGAGAGCTGGCACGGGCTCAACGGGCCAAATGGCCTTCTTTCGTGCTATGACCATTCTATGAATCTGTGATTCTAACAGGAAGTGCGATATCATTATTGCAATTAAAGTCAGACTGGACAAGCAGTCTGCAAGGTGAGGATTGATCCCTGGGATGAGAGGATTGTCCTATGAGGAGAGATTGAGTAGATTGGGCCCATACTCTCTGGAGTTTAGAAGAATGAGAGGTGATCTCACTGAAACATACAAGATTCTGAGGGGTATTGACAGGGTTGATGTGGAGAGGTTGTTTCCCCTGGCTGGAGAGTCTAGAACTAGGGGGCATAGTCTCAGGATAAGGGGTCGGCCATTTAAGACTGAGATGAGGAGGAATTTCTTCACTCAGAGGGTTGTGAATCTTTGGAATTCTCTTCCCCAGAGAGCTGTGGATGCTGAGTCTTTGAGTATATTCATGACAGAAATCGATAGATTTTTGAATACTAAGGGAATCAAGGGATATGGAGATAGGTTGAGTTGATGTAGAAGATCAGCCATGATCTTCTTGAATGGCGGAGCAGGCTCGAAGGGCTGAATGACCTACTCCTGCTCCTAATTCTGATGTTCTTATGCTGCCTGACCTGCTGAGTGTTTGCAGCATTTTCTGTTCACATATATAAGCCATATTGTTCACTTCTTTTAATAGCAGGAAGCAAATAAGCAGAGCAGATCAGGAGATGAACTGGGACCTGACTAAGGAGAAGAAAATGGCAACTTCGTACAGCGCTGATTGTGGAGCAGATGCTCAGAACAGCGCTGTTTATAATTTGGCACCGGTTCGCACAAAGCTAGGAACTACAATTAGAAACTTCTTGTTTGGTGTTAGAATTAGAAATCTCACACTGCTGGAGTAAGACTGCTGTTCTCATGTTGGACTTAAGATTTATGGTAGGACAGTGTAGAGGGAGCTTTACTCTGTATCTAACCCGTGCTGTACCTGCCCTGGGAGTGTTTGATGGGGACAGTGTAGAGGGAGTTTTACTCTGTATCTAACCCGTGCTGTACCTGACCTGGGAGTGTTTGATGGGGACAGTGTAGAGGGAGTTTTACTCTGTATCTAACCCGTGCTGTACCTGACCTGGGAGTGTTTGATGAGACAGTGTAGAGGGAGCTTTACTCTGTATCTAACCCATGCTGTACCTGCCCTGGGAGTGTTTGATGGGACAGTGTAGAGGGAGCTTCACTCTTGATCTAACCCGTGCTGTACCTGCCCTGGGAGTGTTTGATGGGACAGTGTAGAGGGAGCATTACTCTGTATCTAACCCATGCTGTCACTGCCCTGGGAGTGTTTGATGGGACAGTGTAGAGGGAGCTTTACTCTGTACCCAACCCGTGCTGTACCTGCCCTGGGAGTGTTTGATGGGACAATGTAGAGGGAGCATTACTCTGTATCTAACTCCGTGCTGTACCTGCACCGGGAGTGTTTGATGGGACAGTGTAGAGGGAGCTTTACTCTGTATCTAACCCGTGCTGTACCTGACCTGGGAGTGTTTGATGAGACAGTGTAGAGGGAGCTTTACTCTGTATCTAACCCATGCTGTACCTGCCCTGGGAGTGTTTGATGGGACAGTGTAGAGGGAGCTTTACTCTGTATCTAGCCTGTGCTGTACCTGCCCTGGGAGTGTTTGATGGGACAGTGTAGAGGGAGCTTCACTCTTGATCTAACCCGTGCTGTACCTGCCCTGGGAGTGTTTGATTGGACAGTGTAGAGGGAGCTTCACTCTGTATCTAACCCGTGCTGTACCTGCCCTGGGAGTGTTTGATGGGACAGTGTAGAGGGAGCATTACTCTGTATCTAACCCATGCTGTCACTGCCCTGGGAGTGTTCGATGGGACAGTGTAGAGGGAGCTTTACTCTGTATCTAACCCGTGCTGTACCTGCCCTGGGAGTGTTTGATGGGACAATGTAGAGGGAGCATTACTCTGTATCTAACCCATGCTGTACCTGCCCTGGGAGTGTTTGATGGATCAGTGTAGAGGGAGCATTACTCTGTATCTAACTCCGTGCTGTACCTGCACCGGGAGTGTTTGATGGGACAGTGTAGAGGGAGCTTTACACTGTATCTAACCCGTGCTGTACCTGCCCTGGGAGTGTTTGATGGGACAGTGCAGAGGGAGCTTTACGCTATATCTAACCCGTGCTGTACCTGCCCTGGGAGTGTTTGATGGGACAGTGTAGAGGAAGCTTTACTCTGTATCTAACCCGTGCTGTACCTGCCCTGGGAGTGTTTGACGGGGACAGTGTAGAGGAAGCTTTACTCTGTATCTAACCCGTGCTGTACCTGACCTGGGAGTGTTTGATGGGACAGTGTAGAGGGAGCTTTACTCTGTATCTAACCCATGCTGTACCTGCCCTGGGAGTGTTTGATGGGACAGTGTAGAGGGAGCTTCACTCTGTATCTAACCCGTGCTGTACCTGCCCTGGGAGTGTTTGATGGGACAGTGTAGAGGGAGCATTACTCTGTATCTAACCCATGCTGTCACTGCCCTGGGAGTGTTTGATGGGACAGTGTAGAGGGAGCTTTACTGTGTATCTAACCCGTGCTGTACCTGCCCTGGGAGTGTTTGATGGGACAGTGTAGAGGGAGCTTTACACTGTATCTAACCCATGCTGTACCTGCCCTGGGAGTGTTTGATGGGACAGTGTAGAGGGAGCTTTACTCTGTATCTAACCCGTGCTGTACCTGCCCTGGGAGTGTTTGATGGGACAGTGCAGAGGGAGCTTTACTCTGTATCTAACCCGTGCTGTACCTGACCTGGGAGTGTTTGATAATGAAATAGAAAAGCTCTGAACATGTCCTGTTCTAATGCACTGAATTCTTTCTCATACATAAAGTAATCGCACTTTGTTGGGTATGTTGGCGTATTGCATAATTATCAATCTCAGTCACTGCTTTTCTCTCACCCTATGTGAGTTACTGTAAGGTTATAGCTGCATAATAATTATAAATTAATCTTCAGCTCTGCATTTCACTCAGAGATACAACATGCAAAGGCTGTTAATTGAAGTATTTAAAATGATCAATGATGATCTCCTAGGTGTTGGAAATGTAGATTAAAGATAAACACAGGAGTTGCTGGACGGAAAAAGGCCAAGTTCCATCCAGTTCGCCATCTACCATCCTGGTAGTCTCATGATCCAATGATAATGAGTTGTTGACTAATCACAGCAATCAGTCTCTATCAATGAGTCTACAACAGACCCAGACATGAGGCGAGGAAAACCCCCAGAGGTGAAGAGCTTTGGGAACCAGAGGTCCAAAGTCGCCTCTTCCTCCCAAGCACGCAACACTCACCACACGTCATGTTGAATGTTTCCGGTAAGCCTCGCGGCCGCGCGGCGGTCTGGAGCTCCTGCACAGGCCACTCACCGGCTTTTATATGGAAAAAACTGCAGATGCGTGAAATTTCGAATGCGCTGCGCAGCCAGTTAAAGGGACCGCGCAGAAAATAAACCCAAGAGGGCACAAATTACTCCCATACTTTATCCCAAAATGTTATTTTCTGAAAGAAATCTGTCTAATTTGTATTTGAATGAATCAATACTAACCGCTTCCATCGTCTCCCGAGGGAGCCTGTTCCATAGATTGGCCACTCGCTCACTGAAATATTATTTCCACAGATTAGTTTTGAATTTAAGCGCAGGCCGTGCCCTCTGGTTCGACTGTTCTGGACACGGTGAGACAGCTTGTCACGGTCAACATTATCTACTCCCTTTAGAATCCTAAAAACAGCAATCGCTGCACCCCTTGGCCTTCTCTTTTCCAGTGAGAACATGCCCAATTTACATAATCTAATTTAATGCCTGAATCATTCTGGTTGCCCTCATCTATATCCTAAAGATATATATTAAGAGTCAATAGCCGCAATATCCTTTCTGTAATGTGGCGATCAGCACTTTTAAAAATTATTCTTTCAGGGCGTCACTGACAAAGCCAGCATTTATTGCTAATTGCCCTTGAGAAGGTGGTGGTGAGTGCCTTCTTGAACCGCTGCAGTCCGTGTGGTGAAGGTGGTCCCACGTTGATTATACTTCTTTGTAGCGGTTTGTTGTAACTGAGTGGCTTTTTCATGCTGGGCCACTTAAGAGTCAACCACATTGCTGTGGGTCTGGAGTCATGAATAGGCCAGACTGGGTAATTTCCTTCCCTAAAGGACATTAGTGAACCAGATGGTATTTTAATGACAATCCAGTAGTTCTGTCACTAATTCCAGATTTATTTAAGTGAATTTAAATTCCCCAGCTGCCGTGGTGGGATTTGAACTCATGTCTCTGGATCATTAGTCCAGGCCTCTGGGTCACTGGTCCAGTAATATAACCACTATGCTACTGTGCCCACGTACACAGTATTCTAAGTGCGGGCACACCAATGATTTATAAAGTGGTAAGCTTACTTCACGCTGTCGGCTCAATGTTGACCTTTTAATACATCCCAATGTCTGATTTGCTTTTGTCACTGCCACCGAGCAATAGATTGTTCACCTGACTGATTCCTGGGATGGCACGACTGTCGTATGAGGAGAGATTGGGTCGACTAGGCCTGTATTCACTAGAGTTTAGAAGAATGAGAGGGGATCTCATTGAAACGTATAAAATTCTGACAAGGCTCGACAGACTGGATGCAGGGAGGATATTTCCCCTGGCTGGGGGGTCTAGAACGAGGGGTCACAGTCTCAGGATACAGGGTAGGATATTTAGGACTGAGATGAGGAGAAATTTCTTCAGTCAGAGGGTGGTGAACCTGTGGAATTCTCTACCACAGAAGGCTGTGGAGGCCAAGTCACTGAATATATTTAAGAAGGAGATAGATAGATTTCTAGACACAAAAGGCATCAAGGGGTATGGGGAGAGAGCGGGAATATGGTATTGAGTTAGAGGATCAGCCATGATCATACTGAATGGCGGAGCAGGCTTGAAGGGCCTACTCCTGCTCCTATTTTTCTATGTTTCTATGTTTCTATCTATCAGTACTCCAGGATCGCTTTCATTTTCCATGCACATTATTTTCTTTCCATTTAAGTAATAGTCCCTTGCTGGATTTTTTGTCCCCATGTGAAACATTTTGCTTTGCTCTGCATTCAACCTCATCTGCCACCTGTCTGCCCCATTCCCAAGTATACTCAGATCCCCCTGTAGAGTATCCTGTTCAGCTTTGCAGTCTATTAGTGAAGCACAGTGTTCAGTGAAAAGCACTTAAAGGGCAGGGCATACTTGGACCAATGCATCCAAACGCAAAAGTTAAATAAGATGCAGTAAGTGTCGAGGAGCTTGGCAGACACATAACTGTAGCGTGACACCGCCACCACTGGGGTACAATTATAGAGTGATATGTTTACATAGATAATCTACATTATAAATAGGAACATATCTATTGTCAGCCGTGGCTCAGTTGGTAGCACACTCGCCTCTGACTCAGAAGGTCGTGGGTTCAAGTTCCACTCCAGAGACTTGAGCACATAATCCAGGCTGACACTCCCAGTGCAGTACTGAGGGAGCGCTGCACTGTCGGAGGTGCTGTCTTTTGGATGAGACGTTAAACTGAGGCCCCATCTGTCCTCTCAGGTGGATGTAAAAGATCCCATGGCACTATTTTGAAGAAGAGTAGGGGCGTTCTCCCTCCACCAAACAGATTATCTGGTCATTATCACATTGCTGTTTGTGGGAGCTTGCTGTGTGCAAATTGGCTGCTGCGTTTCCCACATTACAGCAGTGACTCCACTTCAAAAAGTACTTCATTGGCTGTGAAGTGCCATGGGACGTCCGGTGGTTGTGAAAGGCGCTATAGAAATGCGAGTTCTTGCTTGTTTCTTTCTGCAGGAATTTATAACGGGAAACATTGGCACAAAGTGTGCTAAAATCACGATAACTGGAAGTAAGGTTTCATAGACAGGAAGTGCATGCCGCTGTAAGATTTTTATTATATATTTGGTAGTTTGGGTGCTATGCATGGATCAGGAATTCTTTGTTTGGGAGTGAATGGTCCTTTTGACTATTTTGTAGGGAATGGGAAGGGGTAAAGTTAATTTGACTTTGTATTTGCATGAGAAGAGGTTTGGCTCCTTTGACTATCGTCATTTGAAAAATAATGGAAAGGGGTTTATAGAACAAATCGGTGCAACAAGAATTAATGAGAAAGGTTACAATCTACTGGAATTCCACAGCGGTAATTATTCAGAGGGTTGGTCCATTGGGATTCTGTACAATGGGAGTGAATGGGAAGGGGTTTGGTCCATTGGGATTCTGTACAGTGGGAGTGAATGGGAAGGGGTTTGGTCCATTGGGATTCTGTACAATGGGAGTGAATGGGAAGGGGTTTGGTCCATTGGGATTCTGTACAATGGGAGTGAATGGGAAGGGGTTTGGTCCATTGGGATTCTGTACAATGGGAGTGAATGGGAAGGGGTTTGGTCCATTGGGATTCTGTACAATGGGAGTGAATGGGAAGGGGTTTGGTCCATTGGGATTCTGTACAATGGGAGTGAATGGGAAGGGGTTTGGTCCATTGGGATTCTGTACAATGGGAGTGAATGGGAAGGATTTGGTCCATTGGGATTCTGTACAATGGGAGTGAATGGGAAGGGGTTTGGTCCATTGGGATTCTGCACAATGGGAGTGAATGGGAAGGGGTTTGGTCCATTGGGATTCTGTACAATGGGAGTGAATGGGAAGGGGTTTGGTCCATTGGGATTCTGTACAATGGGAGTGAATGGGAAGGGGTTTGGTGCATTGGGATTCTATACAATGGGAGTGAATGGGAAGGGGTTTGGTCCATTGGGATTCTGTACAGTGGGAGTGAATGGGAAGGGGTTTGGTCGATTGGGATTCTGTACAATGGGAGTGAATGGGAAGGGGTTTGGTCCATTGGGATTCTATCAATGGGAGTGAATGGGAAGGGGTTTGGTCCATTGGGATTCTATCAATGGGAGTGAATGGGAAGGGGTTTGGTCCATTGGGGTTCTGTACAATGTGAGTGAATGGGAAGGGGTTTGGTGCATTGGGATTCTATACAATGGGAGTGAACGGGAAGGGGGTTGATCCATTGGGATTCTATACAATGGGAGTGAATGGGAAGGGGTTTGATCCATTGGGATCCTATACAATGGGAGTGAATGGGAAGGGGTTTGGTCCATTGGGATTCTAAATTTAGCATGGTTTGTATTGATCTAGAATTACGAAATCATCAAAAGTAAAATCCTACCTCATCTTTCTCCTGCAGACTGATATCAAGTGATTCGTCATCTCCAAGCTGCCTCTTGGGCCTGATGAAGGCTGGCGGAGTGGCTCGGTCGTTCCACTCGAGCTCCTCTGGCTCGATTCCTATGCCATCTCTCAGCCTCTCCCAAGCAGCCTGGTTCCTCTTCACCTCCTCTGCGCTGGGCTGAGATCCTCCAGCCACCTCCGTGTCCTGATCTTGTCTGGGCTCCTCAACCTCCAGCTTGCCCGAGGATGGCTCGGCTTTGCTCCTGGTTGACCCTTTGTCCTTCAGCCCCTCCTTGAAGGCCGACACCACCACACTGGCCTTCTGCACCTGCTGCACAGTCTGCTTCTTGGACATTAGGACCCCCATTGGCGATCAGGATGGCAGCAAGTCTCAGCAGTCATCACAGAGATCTTCCTTACTTTGCCAGCATACCAGTGGTGACTGGAGACTGCAGGTACGATTCAATTAAACCATGATCTAGCCAACGTTCGAGATTTAATAATAAAACTATTATTTTAGGCACCTGGTAATAAAGAAAAAAAAGACAGCAGTAGTTCAGTTCAGGTCATACAATCATTGTTCCTGTGCCGGCTCTTTGAAAGAGCTATCCAATTAATCCCACTCCCCCTGCTCTTTCCCCATATCCCTGCAAATTTTTCTCCTTTAAGTATTTATCCAATTCCCTTTGGAAAGTTACTACTGAATCTGCTTCCACCACCCTTTCAGGCAGCGCATTCTGGATCACAACATAAAAACAGGTAGGAAGGGAATTGGATAAATGCTTGAAAAATGAAATATTTACAGGGCTATGGGGAAAGAGCAGGGGGAGTGGGACTAATTGGAGAGCTCGTTCAACGATGGCACAGGCACGATGGGCCGAATGGTTTCCTTCTGTGCTGTGTGGTTCTGTAACTTGCATCAATCACACAACTCAGTTTTTATGGGTAAACATTGCAGCCATTTTGTACACAGAAAGATAACACAATGATCTATTCTAGTGCGGTTGGTTGAGCGAGGAATATTGGCCCCAGGACACCGGGGAAAACTCCCATGCTCTTCTTCAAAATAGTCCCACCTGAGAGAGCAGACGGGGCCTCGGTTTAACATCTCACCCGAAAGACGGCACCTCCGACAGTGCAGCACTCCCTCAGCACTGCACTGGGAGTGTCAGCCTGGATTATGTGCTCAAGTCTCTGGAGTGGGGCTTGAACCCATGACCACCTGACTCAGAGGCGAGAGCGTTACCCACAGCTGACACCGAATGCATTAACGAGGATGATCACAGTATTTGTCCCCTCGAGCCATTCAATAAGATCATGGCTGATCTTCTACCTCAGCTCCACTTTCCAAAAATCTATCCATCTCGGTCTTGAATACACTCAACGATTCAGCATCCACATCCCTCTGGGATAGAGAATTCCAAAGATTCACAACCATCTGAGTGAATAAATTTCTCCTCATCTCAGTCTTAAATGGCCGACCCCTTATCCTGAGACTATGCCCCCTAGTTCTAGACACTCCAGCCGGGGGAAACAGCCTCTCAGCATCTACGCTGTCAATCCCCCTCAGAATCTTGTATGTTTCAATGAGATCACCTCTCATTCTTTTAAACTCCAGAGAGTATAGGCCCAATCTACTCAATCTCTCATCATAGGACAGCCCTCTCATCCCAGGAATCAATCTAGTGAACCTTCGTTGCACTCCCTCTAAGGCAAGTATATCCTTCCTTAGGTACAGAAATCAAATCTGTACACAGTATTCCAGGTGTGGTCTCATCAAAGCAATTACAGCAAGACTTCCTTACTCCTTTACTCCAACCCTCTTGCAATAAAGTCCAACATACCATTTGCCTTCCTAGTTGCTTGCTGTACCTGCATGTTAGCTTTCAGTGTTTCCTGTACAAGGACACCCAAATCTCTCTGAACACCAACATTTAATAGTTTCACACCATTTAAAAAATATTCTGTTTTTCTATTCTTCCTACCAAAGTGAATAACCTCACATTTTCTCACATTATACTCCATCTGCCACCTTATTGCCCACTCACTTAACATGTCTATGTCCCTTTGCAGACTTGTCCTCCTCAAAGCTTACTTTCCCACCTAGCTTTGTATCATCAGCAAACTTGTATACATTACACTCAGTCCCTTCATCTAAGTCATTAAGTTAGATTGTAAATAGCTGAGGACCAAGCACTGATCCTTGCAGCATCCCACTAGTTACAGCCTGCCAACCTGAAAATGACCCATTTACCCCTACTCTCTGTTTTCTGTCCGGTAACCAATCCTCTATCCATGCTAACATATTACCCCCAACCCCATGAACCAATATCATGTGTAACAACCTTTTATGTGGCACCTTATCAAATGCTTTTTGGAAATCCAAATATACTACATCCACTGGTTCCCCTTTATCTACCCTGCTAGTTACACCCTCAAAAAACACTCCACTAAATTTGTCAAACACGATTTCCCTTTCATAAAACCATGTTGACTCTGCCCAATCATATTATGATTTTCTAAGTGCCCTGCTATCACTTCCTTAATAATGGATTTTAGCATTTTCCTGATGACTGATCTCAGGCTAACTAGGCTTTAGTTCCCTGTTTTCTCTCTCCCTCCTTTCTTGAATAGCCTTGTTACATCTGGTACCTTCCAATCTGCTGGAACCATTCCAGAATCTAGGGAATCAGCCTGAGTTCCTGCTCTTGAAGTCTATCCATAGGAACAGGAGGAGGCCATTCAGCCCCTCGCGTCTGTTCTGCCATTCAATTAGATCATGGCTGATCTGTATCTTAACTCCATCTACCAGCCTCGATACCCTAACCCTTAATACCCATACCCAACCAAAATCTATCTATCTCAAGTTTTGACATTTTCAATTGACCCCCAGCCTCCACAGCTTTTTAGGGGAGAGATTTCCAGATTTCCACTCCCCTTTGTGTGAAGAAGTGTTTCCTGACATTACTCCTGAACGGCCTAGCTCTAATTTTAAGGTTATGCCCCCTTGTTCTGGAGCAGGGGAAATAGTTTCTCTCTACCTACCCTATCAAATCCTTTAATCATCAAAGTCATAGTGAAAGAGGAGGTAGTGGAGATACTGGATAGGATAAAAATTGATAAAGAGGAGGTACTAGAAAGGCTGGCTGTACTTAAAGTAGATAATTCACCAGGACCGGATGGGATGCATCCTAGGATGCTGAGGTGGAAATAGCAGAGGTCCTGGCCATAATCTTCCAATCCTCCACAGATACAGGAGTGGTGCCAGAGGACTGGAGAATTGCAAATATTACACCCTTGTTCAAAAAGGGTGTAAGGATAAACCCAGCAACTACAGGCCAGTCAGTTTAACCTCGGTAGTGGGGAAGCTTTCAGAAACATTAATCAGGGACAAAATTAACAGTCACTTGGACAAGTGTGGATTAATTAAGGAAAACCAGCACAGGATTGTTAAAGGCAAATCGTGTTTAACTAACTTGATTGAGTTTTTTGATGAGGTAACAGAGAGGGTTGATGAGGGCAATGCGGTTGATGTGGTTTACATAGATTTCCAAAAGGCATTTGATAAAGTGCCACATAATAGGCTTGCCAGCAAAGTTGAAGCCCATGGAATAAAAGGGACAGTGGCAGCATGGATACGAAATTGGCTAAGCGACAGGAAACAGAGAATAGTGGTGAATGGTTGTTTTTAGACTGGAGGAAGGTATACAGTGGGGTTCCCCAGGGGTTGGTACTGCTTTTCTTGATATATATTAATGACTTGGACTTGGGTGTACAGGGCACAATTTCAAAATTTGCAGAGGACACAAAACTTGGAAGAATAGTGAACAGTGAGGAGGACAGTGATAGACTTCAAGGAGACATAGACGGGCTGGTGAAATGGGCGGACACATGGCAGATGAAATTTAACGCAGAAAAGTGCGAAGTGATACATTTTGGTAGGAAGAACGAGGAGTGGCAATATAAACTAAAGGGTACAATCCTAAAGGGGGTGCATGAACAGAGAGACCTGAGGGTATATGCGCACAAATTGTTGAAGGTGGCAGGGCAGGTTGAGAAAGCGGTTAAAAAAGCACACGGGATCCTGGGCTTCATAAATAGAGGCACTGGATTTTGTCAGCCCCGACGAGGTGAGACTGCCGGTAAAGTTGCAGAAAGTGGGGGCGGATGGCAAAGCCGCCGCCATCCCGCCTCCGTGCCCTTTTGCCATCTCCTCGAAGTGGGAAAGGGATTAAATCCTTTTAACTGCCAGTTAACAGGCAGAAAAAAGGATTAGTCCCATTTTACCTTTTCAGGTGAAGGCTTCCCGACCTTGGGGAACCCCGTCGGGTTGGAGGAGTCGAGTAGGAGGTCTGCGGGGGTCAGAGGGGTCTGAATGTGAGATGTAGAGGTGAGCGATGGGTGCAAGTGTGGAGTGGTAAGTATGTGAGGTGAGTGATAAGTGTTAGGAAATGTTCACTTACCTTTGTTTCTGCCTACAGCCTTCAGCCACGGTGGTTCTGGAGTCCCGACATCTTCGTTGTAGATTTCACAGACTGGCTGTTTGATCCTCCGAACCAACAGTCATCTGCTTTCTACAAAGTTGAAAGGTTTGATGAGTCCTGAACACAATGGCTCATCAAACTACACAGAATGTCAGTGTTTGACAGCTTCACAGGGCTGTCAAACGCTGACATTTCTTCTTTAAAAGTCTTGACAGATGGCACATCAGATGTTGACGTGCTCTGTCAGTGACTTCCCCCTAATTGTTCTGCTGAGCCCGCAGGGCGGGCTTAACAAGGTCAATCAGGGGAAAATCCCGCTGGTTGGCCAGAACATGATGGAGGCGGGACTGAGACCCGACAAGCAGCAGTCCCGCCTCCAGCACGTCTCCATTCACAAAATCCAGCCCACTGAGTACGAAAGCAAGGAAGTTATGATGAACCTTTATCAAACATTGGTTCGACCTCAACTGGAGTATTGTGTCCAATTCTGGGCACCACACTTTAGGAAGGATGTGAAGGCCTTAGAGAAGGTGCAGAAAAGATTTACGAGAGTGGTTCCAGTGATGAGGGACTTCAGTTACGTGGATAGACTGGAGAAGCTGGGAGTTGTTCTCCTTGGAGCAGAGAAGATTGAGAGGAGATTTGATAGAAGATTTGATAGAGGTGCTCAAAATCATGAGGTGTCTGGACAGAGTAGATAGAGAGAAACTGTTCCCATTGGTAGTAGGATCGAGAACCAGAGGACACAGATTTAAGGTGATTGGCTAAAGAACCAAAGGCGACATGAGGAAAAACCTTTTTACGCAGCGAGTGGTTAGGATACGGAATGCACTGACTGAAAGGGTGGTGGAGGCAGACTCAATCGTGGCTTTCAAAAGCGAATTGGATAAATACCTGAAGGAAAAAAATTTGCAGGGCTATGGGGAAAAGGCGGTGGGGAGTGGGACTAGCTGAAGTACTCTCGCAGAGAGCCGGCACGGGCTCGACGGGCCGAATGGCCTCCTTCTGTGCTGTAACCATTCTATGATTCTATCTTAAACACCTCAATTAGTTTACCCCTTAATCTTCTAATCTTAAAGGAATACAAACCTAGTCTGTGCAACCTGTCCTCATAAATTTAACCCTTTTAGCCCCGGTATCATTCTGATGGATCTGTGCTGCACCTTCTCCAAGGCCAGTATGTCCTTCCGGAGGTGCGGTGCCCAGAACTGAACGCCGTGCTCCAGATGGGGTCTGATCAGAACTTTATATATCTGTAACATAACTTCACCCCTTTGTGTTCCAGCTCCCTTAAGATAAAGGACAACATTCCTTTAGCCTTTTTAGTTATTTTTGTTACCTGTAACTAGCTTTTAGTGATTCCTGTGGGGAAAGCACTTGCTGCAGGATTGCAGGCGAGGATGTGATTGGCTGATGTGTGTGGTACTCCTCCTCACGGTCGAATAGCCTGCCAATACAGGCTCACACATCAACAATGACTGTCTGAACACGTTAACAGGAGCTGACCAGTGGCCGTGTATTCGCGCCCTAGCATGAACCATCTCCACGGGCAGGGGACGGGAGAGGAACTGGGATCAAGAATACTGACATGCTCCAAACTAAAAAAAAATGAGCAGACTTTGGGATATTTTCAGTGAGGCTAAACTCAGACTTATATAAAAAAAATGAAATGCTTCTAAACAGATGGTGCAATGATGCCACATTCATGGCCAGACCATCAGCCGTGTAGTGAAACCGTAATGTGGCAGAAGTATCCCTCACACTTAATTCACTTTGTCCCAACATCGTTTATGCTCTTTGCACATGACAGCGCTGACTAAAAACTGAGGACTAGGCTCATCTTCAAATGCACCTCTCCCAGTGATTGGTCCCCGGCATGGGATCCTTCCCCGGCATGGGATCCTTCCCCGGCATGGGATCCTTCCCCGGCATGGGGACCCCTTCCCCGGCATGGGGACCCCTTCCCCGGCATGGGGACCCCTTCCCCGGCATGGGGACCCCTTCCCCGGCATGGGGACCCCTTCCCCGGCATGGGGACCCCTTCCCCGGCATGGGGACCCCTTCCCCGGCATGGGAACGTTCCCCTTTAAATTACAGTTATTCTGATTTGCACTGGGTCTCTCCATCACTCCCTCCCTGCCATCTCTCCCTCTCTCTTTTTCCCCATCACTCTCTCTCCCTTAAATAAAAACAGAAAATGCTGGCAATACTCAGTAGCTCAGGCAGCATCTGTGGAGAGAGAAACAGAGTTAACGTTTCAGGTCGATGACCTTTCGACGAAGGGTCACAGACCTGAAACGTTAACTCTGTTTCTCTCTCCACAGATGCTGCCTGGCCTGCTGAGTATTTCCTGCATTTTCTGTTTTTATTTCAGATTTCCAGCATCCGCAGTATTTTGCTTTTGACTCTCTCTCCCTTCCCCATCTCACTCTCTCTCTCTTCCCCCTTGCCCCTCTCTCTATTTTTCTTCCCCCTCGCTCTCCCCATCTCTCTTTCACTCTTCCCCCTCTCTCTCTTCGCCCCTCCCCTCATCTCTCTCTCTCCTCATTCTCGCTCTCTCCTCTCCCCTACCCTCATTCTCTCTCCCCTCCCCACTTCCCCCTCCCCTCTTACTCTCTCCTCTCTCTTTCTCTTCCCCACTTCCCCCTCTCTCTCTCTCTCCCCCCCCACTTCCCCCTTCCCCTCTTACTCTCTCTTCCCCCTCTCTCACTCTCTCTCCCCCTTCCCTTCTTACTCCTTCTCTCTCCCCCAGTACACCACCCTACACACCTCCCTCCCCCTCACTCCCCCTCTGATCACAGCATTAGGATTTACCCTGGAGAGCGGAGCCTTGCTCGCTGCCTCATCATTGCCGAGTTCCTGTCCAGCACCTCGCTCCCGGAGAGCCCCCGAACCCACCCAGGCAAAGTGAGACCTCAGGCAGCGCGTCCATTTGGTTTTATTTACTCATTCAATCTATGCCAAGGTTTTTGAGAAATGGTCTTCTGCAAATAATTATCGACACGCCAGTGTTCACATTTCATCACGACTTTTTAACTCTCTGGCGGATAAATCTCTGTGTTAAATTAGCGATTGATATTGGAGATTGTGACATTAATCTCACCCTTGGCGTTTGTCATTGTTACTTCCTTCCACCTTCTAAATTGAAACTAATCTTGTCAATTTCACCCCCGCCCCAAGAAAAGACCCTCGGGAGATCGGGACGTTCTTTGCATAAATTGATTTTAAAAATAAATCAAACAAGGGCTACTTACAGTTATCCTCCTTGTCCTGTCCTTTAGGCTTGATCAAGAGAATTCCTCCAGGTTCTCTCTCTCTCTCTCTGCTCCGATTATGATGTGGCTCCCGTTCTATTATTATTAATAGTTGTTGGTGAGCAATCACCTTCCGTCAATCAGTTTTATTCCCAACTCTGGCTCTCGAAAGAGCAGCACTTCTCGATCGGCGTCTCAGTGTCCAATGGCCCGAATAAAAAGTGCTTCTTTCTCCCTGCCTCTCTCTGCACCAAATCGATGAGGAGCTCGTTCTCGTCCCCTCCTTCTCCGCCAATGCCGTGAGCAAGCCATTGGCTGCCTCACCAGCCCAAGCGCTCGCCCTCCCCCCTCTGTGAATCCCACATTGAACACAGCCCCCGTGACGCGATCCAGGGAGGATCCCATTCTCACTCAGGCAGGTTAGAGCCACCGGGAAAGATTGGGGGGGGGGGGGGGGGGGGGGCTCTTTTAAAACACCTGTAGGGGGCGACACTGAGTTGCCCCCAGGGTCACCAGACTTGTCTATTTTGATGGACCAATAAGGGATGACACCGGGTTAGAATCATACAATCTTACAGCAGGAGGCCATTCTGCCCATCCTGGTGCTCTTTGAAAGAGCGGTCCAATTCAGTCCCCTACCCCACCAAACGACTCCTCTTCAAGTACATGTCCAATTGCCTTTTGAAAGTTCCTATGGAATCTGATTCCACCACCATTTCAGGTGCTGCGTTCCAGATCTTAACAAGATCTTAAGAAGTTTCTCCTCATTTCCCCTCTCGTTCTTTTGCCAATTATTTTAAATCTGTGCCCTCTGGTTACTGACCCACTTGCCAAAGGAAACAGTTTCTCCCTACTTAGTCTATCGAAAACCCTCATGATTTTAAAAACCTCGATTAAATCTCCCCTTAACTTGCTCTGCTCTAAGGAGAACAACCCCAGCTTCTCCAGACTCTCCACGTAACCGATCCCTCATCCCTGGTACCATTCTAGTAAATCTGCTCAAGGTTTGGGTTCAAGCCCCACTCCAGAGACTTGAGCCCCAGAATCGAGTCTGACACTCCCAGTGCAGTGCTGAGGGAGTGCTGCACTGTCGGAGGTGCCGTCTTTCGGATGAGACGTTAAACCGAGGCCCCGTCTGCTCTCTCAGGTGGACGTAAAAGTTCCCATGGCACTATTTTGAAGAAGAGCAGGGAAGTTCTCCCCGGTGTCCTGGCCAATATTTATTCCTCAACCGACATCACTAAAACAGATTATCTGGTCATTATCACATTGCTGTTTGTGGGAGCTTGCTGTGTGCAACTTGGCTGCCACATTTCCCACATTACAACAGTGACTACACTTCAAAAGTATTACATTGGCTGTAAAGCACTTTGAGACGTCCAGTGGTCGTGAAAGATGCTGTATAAATGCAAGTATTTCATTCTCTCTTTCTTTCTGTCTTTCTTTCTTTTTTCTTTCTCTCTATCTTTCTTTCTGTCTTTCTTTCTCTTTTTATTTCTTTCTCTCTTTCTTTCTGTCTTTCTTTCTCTCTATCTTTCTCTCTT
>JASTWF010001043.1:0-130303 GCA_030390025.1 Squalus acanthias | reverse complement strand
ATACAAACTACAGGAGATCAGATACAAACTACAGGAATCAGATACAAACTACAGGAGATCAGATACAAACTACAGGAGATCAGATACAAACTACAAGGAATCAGATACAAACTACAGGAGATCAGATACAAACTACAGGAGATCAGATACAAACTACAGAGATCAGATACAAACTACAGGAGATCAGATACAAACTACAGGAGATCAGATACAAACTACAGGAGATCAGATACAAACTACAGGAGATCAGATACAAACTACAGGAGATCAGATACAAACTACAGGAGATCAGATACAAACTACAGGAGATCAGATACAAACTACAGGAGATCAGATACAAACTACAGGAGATCAGATACAAACTAAAAAATAAACCAGGAGATCAGATACAAACTACAGAGATCAGATACAAACTACAGGAGATCAGATACAAACTACAGGAGATCAGATACAAACTACAGGAGATCAGATACAAACTACAGGAGATCAGATACAAACTACAGGAGATCAGATACAAACTACAGGAGATCAGATACAAACTACAGGAGATCAGATACAAACTACAGAGATCAGATACAAACTACAGGAGATCAGATACAAACTACAGGAGATCAGATACAAACTACAGGAGATCAGATACAAACTACAGGAGATCAGATACAAACTACAGGAGATCAGATACAAACTACAGGAGATCAGATACAAACTACAGGAGATCAGATACAAACTACAGGAGATCAGATACAAACTACAGGAGATCAGATACAAACTACAGGAGATCAGATACAAACTACAGGAGATCAGATACAAACTACAGAGATCAGATACAAACTACAGGAGATCAGATACAAACTACAGGAGATCAGATACAAACTACAGGAGATCAGATACAAACTACAGGAGATCAGATACAAACTACAGGAGATCAGATACAAACTACAGGAGATCAGATACAAACTACAGAGATCAGATACAAACTACAGGAGATCAGATACAAACTACAGGAGATCAGATACAAACTACAGGAGATCAGATACAAACTACAGGAGATCAGATACAAACTACAGGAGATCAGATACAAACTACAGGAGATCAGATACAAACTACAGGAGATCAGATACAAACTACAGGAGATCAGATACAAACTACAGGAGATCAGATACAAACTACAGGAGATCAGATACAAACTACAGGAGATCAGATACAAACTACAGGAGATCAATACAAACTACAGGAGATCAGATACAAACTACAGGATCAGATACAAACTACAGAGATCAGATACAAACTACAGGAGATCAGATACAAACTACAGGAGATCAGATACAAACTACAGGAGATCAGATACAAACTACAGGAGATCAGATACAAACTACAGGAGATCAGATACAAACTACAGGAGATCAGATACAAACTACAGAGATCAGATACAAACTACAGGAGATCAGATACAAACTACAGGAATCAGATACAAACTACAGGAGATCAGATACAAACTACAGGAGATCAGATACAAACTACAGGAGATCAGATACAAACTACAGGAGATCAGATACAAACTACAGGAGATCAGATACAAACTACAGGAGATCAGATACAAACTACAGGAGATCAGATACAAACTACAGGAGATCAGATACAAACTACAGGAGATCAGATACAAACTACAGAGATCAGATACAAACTACAGGAGATCAGATACAAACTACAGGAGATCAGATACAAACTACAGAGATCAGATACAAACTACAGGAGATCAGATACAAACTACAGGAGATCAGATACAAACTACAGGAGATCAGATACAAACTACAGAGATCAGATACAAACTACAGGAGATCAGATACAAACTACAGGAGATCAGATACAAACTACAGGAGATCAGATACAAACTACAGAGATCAGATACAAACTACAGGAATCAGATACAAACTACAGGAGATCAGATACAAACTACAGGAGATCAGATACAACTACAGGAGATCAGATACAAACTACAGGAGATCAGATACAAACTACAGGAGATCAGATACAAACTACAGGAGATCAGATACAAACTACAGGAGATCAGATACAAACTACAGGAGATCAGATACAAACTACAGGAGATCAGATACAAACTACAGGAGATCAGATACAAACTACAGGAGATCAGATACAAACTACAGGAGATCAGATACAAACTACAGGAGATCAGATACAAACTACAGGAGATCAGATACAAACTACAGGAGATCAGATACAAACTACAGAGATCAGATACAAACTAAGGAGATCAGATACAAACTACAGGAGATCAGATACAAACTACAGGAGATCAATACAAACTACAGAGATCAGATACAAACTACAGGAGATCAGATACAAACTACAGGAGATCAGATACAAACTACAGGAGATCAGATACAAACTACAGGAGATCAGATACAAACTACAGGAGATCAGATACAAACTACAGGAGATCAGATACAAACTACAGGAGATCAGATACAAACTACAAGAGATCAGATACAAACTACAGGAGATCAGATACAAACTACAGGAGATCAGATACAAACTACAGGAGATCAGATACAAACTACAGGAGATCAGATACAAACTACAGGAGATCAGATACAAACTACAGGAGATCAGATACAAACTACAGGAGATCAGATACAAACTACAGGAGATCAGATACAAACTACAGGAGATCAGATACAAACTACAGAGATCAGATACAAACTACAGGAGATCAGATACAAACTACAGGAGATCAGATACAAACTACAGGAGATCAGATACAAACTACAGGAGATCAGATACAAACTACAGAAGATCAGATACAAACTACAGGAGATCAGATACAAACTACAGGAGATCAGATACAAACTACAGGAGATCAGATACAAACTACAGGAGATCAGATACAAACTACAGGAGATCAGATACAAACTACAGAGATCAGATACAAACTACAGGAGATCAGATACAAACTACAGGAGATCAGATACAAACTACAGGAGATCAGATACAAACTACAGAGATCAGATACAAACTACAGGAGATCAGATACAAACTACAGGAGATCAGATACAAACTACAGGAGATCAGATACAAACTACAGGAGATCAGATACAAACTACAGGAGATCAGATACAAACTACAGGAGATCAGATACAAACTACAGGAGATCAGATACAAACTACAGGAGATCAGATACAAACTACAGGAGATCAGATACAAACTACAGGAGATCAGATACAAACTACAGGAGATCAGATACAAACTACAGGAGATCAGATACAAACTACAGGAGATCAGATACAAACTACAGGAGATCAGATACAAACTACAGGAGATCAGATACAAACTACAGGAGATCAGATACAAAACTAACAGGAGATCAGATACAAACTACAGGAATCAGATACAAACTACAGGAGATCAGATACAAACTACAGGAGATCAGATACAAACTACAGGAGATCAGATACAAACTACAGGAGATCAGATACAAACTACAGGAGATCAGATACAAACTACAGGAGATCAGATACAAACTACAGGAGATCAGATACAAACTACAGGAGATCAGATACAAACTACAGGAGATCAGATACAAACTACAGGAGATCAGATACAAACTACAGGAGATCAGATACAAACTACAGGAGATCAGATACAAACTACAGGAGATCAGATACAAACTAAGAGATCAGATACAAACTACAGGAGATCAGATACAAACTACAGGAGATCAGATACAAACTACAGGAGATCAGATACAAACTACAGGAGATCAGATACAAACTACAGGAGATCAGATACAAACTACAGGAGATCAGATACAAACTACAGGAGATCAGATACAAACTACAGGAGATCAGATACAAACTACAGGAGATCAGATACAAACTACAGGAGATCAGATACAAACTGAAGGAGATCAGATACAAACTACAGGAGATCAGATACAAACTACAGGAGATCAATACAAACTACAGGAGATCAGATACAAACTACAGGAGATCAGATACAAACTACAGGAGATCAGATACAAACTAAGGAGATCAGATACAAACTACAGGAGATCAGATACAAACTACAGGAGATCAGATACAAACTACAGGAGATCAGATACAAACTACAGGAGATCAGATACAAACTAAGGAGATCAGATACAAACTACAGGAGATCAGATACAAACTACAGGAGATCAGATACAAACTACAGGAGATCAGATACAAACTACAGGAGATCAGATACAAACTACAGGAGATCAGATACAAACTACAGGAGATCAGATACAAACTACAGGAGATCAGATACAAACTACAGGAGATCAGATACAAACTACAGGAGATCAGATACAAACTACAGGAGATCAGATACAAACTACAGGAGATCAGATACAAACTACAGGAGATCAGATACAAACTACAGGAGATCAGATACAAACTACAGGAGATCAGATACAAACTACAGGAGATCAGATACAAACTACAGGAGATCAGATACAAACTACAGGAGATCAGATACAAACTACAGGAGATCAGATACAAACTACAGGAGATCAGATACAAACTACAGGAGATCAGATACAAACTACAGGAGATCAGATACAAACTACAGGAGATCAGATACAAACTACAGGAGATCAGATACAAACTACAGGAGATCAGATACAAACTACAGGAGATCAGATACAAACTACAGGAGATCAGATACAAACTACAGGAGATCAGATACAAACTACAGGAGATCAGATACAAACTACAGGAGATCAGATACAAACTACAGGAGATCAGATACAAACTACAGGAGATCAGATACAAACTACAGGAGATCAGATACAAACTACAGGAGATCAGATACAAACTACAGGAGATCAGATACAAACTACAGGAGATCAGATACAAACTACAGAGATCAGATACAAACTACAGGAGATCAGATACAAACTACAGGAGATCAGATACAAACTACAGGAGATCAGATACAAACTACAGGAGATCAGATACAAACTACAGGAGATCAGATACAAACTACAGGAGATCAGATACAAACTACAGGAGATCAGATACAAACTACAGGAGATCAGATACAAACTACAGGAGATCAGATACAAACTACAGGAGATCAGATACAAACTACAGGAGATCAGATACAAACTACAGGAGATCAGATACAAACTACAGGAGATCAGATACAAACTACAGGAGATCAGATACAAACTACAGGAGATCAGATACAAACTACAGGAGATCAGATACAAACTACAGGAGATCAGATACAAACTACAGGAGATCAGATACAAACTACAGGAGATCAGATACAAACTACAGGAGATCAGATACAAACTACAGGAGATCAGATACAAACTACAGGAGATCAGATACAAACTACAGGAGATCAGATACAAACTACAGGAGATCAGATACAAACTACAGGAGATCAGATACAAACTACAGGAGATCAGATACAAACTACAGGAGATCAGATACAAACTACAGGAGATCAGATACAAACTACAGGAATTCAGATACAAACTACAGGAGATCAGATACAAACTACAGGAGATCAGATACAAACTACAGGAGATCAGATACAAACTACAGGAGATCAGATACAAACTACAGGAGATCAGATACAAACTACAGGAGATCAGATACAAACTACAGGAGATCAGATACAAACTACAGGAGATCAGATACAAACTACAGGAGATCAGATACAAACTACAGGAGATCAGATACAAACTACAGGAGATCAGATACAAACTAAGGAGATCAGATACAAACTACAGGAGATCAGATACAAACTACAGGAGATCAGATACAAACTACAGAGATCAGATACAAACTACAGGAGATCAGATACAAACTACAGGAGATCAGATACAAACTACAGGAGATCAGATACAAACTACAGGAGATCAGATACAAACTACAGGAGATCAGATACAAACTACAGGAGATCAGATACAAACTACAGGAGATCAGATACAAACTACAGGAGATCAGATACAAACTACAGGAGATCAGATACAAACTACAGGAGATCAGATACAAACTACAGAGATCAGATACAAACTACAGGAGATCAGATACAAACTACAGGAGATCAGATACAAACTACAGGAGATCAGATACAAACTACAGGAGATCAGATACAAACTACAGGAGATCAGATACAAACTACAGGAGATCAGATACAAACTACAGGAGATCAGATACAAACTACAGGAGATCAGATACAAACTACAGAGATCAGATACAAACTACAGAGATCAGATACAAACTACAGGAGATCAGATACAAACTACAGGAGATCAGATACAAACTACAGGAGATCAGATACAAACTACAGGAGATCAGATACAAACTACAGGAGATCAGATACAAACTACAGGAGATCAGATACAAACTACAGGAGATCAGATACAAACTACAGGAGATCAGATACAAACTACAGGAGATCAGATACAAACTACAGGAGATCAGATACAAACTACAGGAGATCAGATACAAACTACAGGAGATCAGATACAAACTACAGGAGATCAGATACAAACTACAGGAGATCAGATACAAACTACAGAGATCAGATACAAACTACAGGAGATCAGATACAAACTACAGGAGATCAGATACAAACTACAGGAGATCAGATACAAACTACAGGAGATCAGATACAAACTACAGGAGATCAGATACAAACTACAGGAGATCAGATACAAACTACAGGAGATCAGATACAAACTACAGGAGATCAGATACAAACTACAGGAGATCAGATACAAACTACAGGAGATCAGATACAAACTACAGGATCAGATACAAACTACAGGAGATCAGATACAAACTACAGGAGATCAGATACAAACTACAGGAGATCAGATACAAACTACAGGAGATCAGATACAAACTACAGGAGATCAGATACAAACTACAGGAGATCAGATACAAACTACAGAGATCAGATACAAACTACAGGAGATCAGATACAAACTACAGGAGATCAGATACAAACTACAGGAGATCAGATACAAACTACAGGAGATCAGATACAAACTACAGGAGATCAGATACAAACTACAGGAGATCAGATACAAACTACAGGAGATCAGATACAAACTACAGGAGATCAGATACAAACTACAGGAGATCAGATACAAACTACAGGAGATCAGATACAAACTACAGGAGATCAGATACAAACTACAGGAGATCAGATACAAACTACAGGAGATCAGATACAAACTACAGGAGATCAGATACAAACTACAGGAGATCAGATACAAACTACAGGAGATCAGATACAAACTACAGGAGATCAGATACAAACTACAGGAGATCAGATACAAACTACAGGAGATCAGATACAAACTACAGGAGATCAGATACAAACTACAGGAGATCAGATACAAACTACAGGAGATCAGATACAAACTACAGGAGATCAGATACAAACTACAGGAGATCAGATACAAACTACAGGAGATCAGATACAAACTACAGGAGATCAGATACAAACTACAGGAGATCAGATACAAACTACAGGAGATCAGATACAAACTACAGGAGATCAGATACAAACTACAGGAGATCAGATACAAACTACAGGAGATCAGATACAAACTACAGGAGATCAGATACAAACTACAGGAGATCAGATACAAACTACAGGAGATCAGATACAAACTACAGGAGATCAGATACAAACTACAGGAGATCAGATACAAACTACAGAGATCAGATACAAACTACAGGAGATCAGATACAAACTACAGGAGATCAGATACAAACTACAGGAGATCAGATACAAACTACAGGAGATCAGATACAAACTACAGGAGATCAGATACAAACTACAGGAGATCAGATACAAACTACAGGAGATCAGATACAAACTACAGGAGATCAGATACAAACTACAGGAGATCAGATACAAACTACAGGAGATCAGATACAAACTACAGGAGATCAGATACAAACTACAGGAGATCAGATACAAACTACAGGAGATCAGATACAAACTACAGGAGATCAGATACAAACTACAGGAGATCAGATACAAACTACAGGAGATCAGATACAAACTACAGGAGATCAGATACAAACTACAGGAGATCAGATACAAACTACAGGAGATCAGATACAAACTACAGGAGATCAGATACAAACTACAGGAGATCAGATACAAACTACAGGAGATCAGATACAAACTACAGGAGATCAGATACAAACTACAGGAGATCAGATACAAACTACAGGAGATCAGATACAAACTACAGGAGATCAGATACAAACTACAGGAGATCAGATACAAACTACAGGAGATCAGATACAAACTACAGGAGATCAGATACAAACTACAGGAGATCAGATACAAACTACAGGAGATCAGATACAAACTACAGGAGATCAGATACAAACTACAGGAGATCAGATACAAACTACAGGAGATCAGATACAAACTACAGGAGATCAGATACAAACTACAGGAGATCAGATACAAACTACAGGAGATCAGATACAAACTACAGGAGATCAGATACAAACTACAGGAGATCAGATACAAACTACAGGAGATCAGATACAAACTACAGGAGATCAGATACAAACTACAGGAGATCAGATACAAACTACAGGAGATCAGATACAAACTACAGGAGATCAGATACAAACTACAGGAGATCAGATACAAACTACAGGAGATCAGATACAAACTACAGGAGATCAGATACAAACTACAGGAGATCAGATACAAACTACAGGAGATCAGATACAAACTACAGGAGATCAGATACAAACTACAGGAGATCAGATACAAACTACAGGAGATCAGATACAAACTACAGGAGATCAGATACAAACTACAGGAGATCAGATACAAACTACAGGAGATCAGATACAAACTACAGGAGATCAGATACAAACTACAGGAGATCAGATACAAACTACAGGAGATCAGATACAAACTACAGGAGATCAGATACAAACTACAGGAGATCAGATACAAACTACAGGAGATCAGATACAAACTACAGGAGATCAGATACAAACTACAGGAGATCAGATACAAACTACAGGAGATCAGATACAAACTACAGGAGATCAGATACAAACTACAGGAGATCAGATACAAACTACAGGAGATCAGATACAAACTACAGGAGATCAGATACAAACTACAGAGATCAGATACAAACTACAGGAGATCAGATACAAACTACAGGAGATCAGATACAAACTACAGGAGATCAGATACAAACTACAGGAGATCAGATACAAACTACAGGAGATCAGATACAAACTACAGGAGATCAGATACAAACTACAGGAGATCAGATACAAACTACAGGAGATCAGATACAAACTACAGGAGATCAGATACAAACTACAGGAGATCAGATACAAACTACAGGAGATCAGATACAAACTACAGGAGATCAGATACAAACTACAGGAGATCAGATACAAACTACAGGAGATCAGATACAAACTACAGGAGATCAGATACAAACTACAGGAGATCAGATACAAACTACAGGAGATCAGATACAAACTACAGGAGATCAGATACAAACTACAGGAGATCAGATACAAACTACAGGAGATCAGATACAAACTACAGGAGATCAGATACAAACTACAGGAGATCAGATACAAACTACAGGAGATCAGATACAAACTACAGGAGATCAGATACAAACTACAGGAGATCAGATACAAACTACAGGAGATCAGATACAAACTACAGGAGATCAGATACAAACTACAGGAGATCAGATACAAACTACAGGAGATCAGATACAAACTACAGGAGATCAGATACAAACTACAGGAGATCAGATACAAACTACAGGAGATCAGATACAAACTACAGGAGATCAGATACAAACTACAGGAGATCAGATACAAACTACAGGAGATCAGATACAAACTACAGGAGATCAGATACAAACTACAGGAGATCAGATACAAACTACAGGAGATCAGATACAAACTACAGGAGATCAGATACAAACTACAGGAGATCAGATACAAACTACAGGAGATCAGATACAAACTACAGGAGATCAGATACAAACTACAGGAGATCAGATACAAACTACAGGAGATCAGATACAAACTACAGGAGATCAGATACAAACTACAGGAGATCAGATACAAACTACAGGAGATCAGATACAAACTACAGGAGATCAGATACAAACTACAGGAGATCAGATACAAACTACAGGAGATCAGATACAAACTACAGGAGATCAGATACAAACTACAGGAGATCAGATACAAACTACAGGAGATCAGATACAAACTACAGGAGATCAGATACAAACTACAGGAGATCAGATACAAACTACAGGAGATCAGATACAAACTACAGGAGATCAGATACAAACTACAGGAGATCAGATACAAACTACAGGAGATCAGATACAAACTACAGGAGATCAGATACAAACTACAGGAGATCAGATACAAACTACAGGAGATCAGATACAAACTACAGGAGATCAGATACAAACTACAGGAGATCAGATACAAACTACAGGAGATCAGATACAAACTACAGGAGATCAGATACAAACTACAGGAGATCAGATACAAACTACAGGAGATCAGATACAAACTACAGGAGATCAGATACAAACTACAGGAGATCAGATACAAACTACAGGAGATCAGATACAAACTACAGGAGATCAGATACAAACTACAGGAGATCAGATACAAACTACAGGAGATCAGATACAAACTACAGGAGATCAGATACAAACTACAGGAGATCAGATACAAACTACAGGAGATCAGATACAAACTACAGGAGATCAGATACAAACTACAGGAGATCAGATACAAACTACAGGAGATCAGATACAAACTACAGGAGATCAGATACAAACTACAGGAGATCAGATACAAACTACAGGAGATCAGATACAAACTACAGGAGATCAGATACAAACTACAGGAGATCAGATACAAACTACAGGAGATCAGATACAAACTACAGGAGATCAGATACAAACTACAGGAGATCAGATACAAACTACAGGAGATCAGATACAAACTACAGGAGATCAGATACAAACTACAGGAGATCAGATACAAACTACAGGAGATCAGATACAAACTACAGGAGATCAGATACAAACTACAGGAGATCAGATACAAACTACAGGAGATCAGATACAAACTACAGGAGATCAGATACAAACTACAGGAGATCAGATACAAACTACAGGAGATCAGATACAAACTACAGGAGATCAGATACAAACTACAGGAGATCAGATACAAACTACAGGAGATCAGATACAAACTACAGGAGATCAGATACAAACTACAGGAGATCAGATACAAACTACAGGAGATCAGATACAAACTACAGGAGATCAGATACAAACTACAGGAGATCAGATACAAACTACAGGAGATCAGATACAAACTACAGGAGATCAGATACAAACTACAGGAGATCAGATACAAACTACAGGAGATCAGATACAAACTACAGGAGATCAGATACAAACTACAGGAGATCAGATACAAACTACAGGAGATCAGATACAAACTACAGGAGATCAGATACAAACTACAGGAGATCAGATACAAACTACAGGAGATCAGATACAAACTACAGGAGATCAGATACAAACTACAGGAGATCAGATACAAACTACAGGAGATCAGATACAAACTACAGGAGATCAGATACAAACTACAGGAGATCAGATACAAACTACAGGAGATCAGATACAAACTACAGGAGATCAGATACAAACTACAGGAGATCAGATACAAACTACAGGAGATCAGATACAAACTACAGGAGATCAGATACAAACTACAGGAGATCAGATACAAACTACAGGAGATCAGATACAAACTACAGGAGATCAGATACAAACTACAGGAGATCAGATACAAACTACAGGAGATCAGATACAAACTACAGGAGATCAGATACAAACTACAGGAGATCAGATACAAACTACAGGAGATCAGATACAAACTACAGGAGATCAGATACAAACTACAGGAGATCAGATACAAACTACAGGAGATCAGATACAAACTACAGGAGATCAGATACAAACTACAGGAGATCAGATACAAACTACAGGAGATCAGATACAAACTACAGGAGATCAGATACAAACTACAGGAGATCAGATACAAACTACAGGAGATCAGATACAAACTACAGGAGATCAGATACAAACTACAGGAGATCAGATACAAACTACAGGAGATCAGATACAAACTACAGGAGATCAGATACAAACTACAGGAGATCAGATACAAACTACAGGAGATCAGATACAAACTACAGGAGATCAGATACAAACTACAGGAGATCAGATACAAACTACAGGAGATCAGATACAAACTACAGGAGATCAGATACAAACTACAGGAGATCAGATACAAACTACAGGAGATCAGATACAAACTACAGGAGATCAGATACAAACTACAGGAGATCAGATACAAACTACAGGAGATCAGATACAAACTACAGGAGATCAGATACAAACTACAGGAGATCAGATACAAACTACAGGAGATCAGATACAAACTACAGGAGATCAGATACAAACTACAGAGATCAGATACAAACTACAGGAGATCAGATACAAACTACAGGAGATCAGATACAAACTACAGGAGATCAGATACAAACTACAGGAGATCAGATACAAACTACAGGAGATCAGATACAAACTACAGGAGATCAGATACAAACTACAGGAGATCAGATACAAACTACAGGAGATCAGATACAAACTACAGGAGATCAGATACAAACTACAGGAGATCAGATACAAACTACAGGAGATCAGATACAAACTACAGGAGATCAGATACAAACTACAGGAGATCAGATACAAACTACAGGAGATCAGATACAAACTACAGGAGATCAGATACAAACTACAGGAGATCAGATACAAACTACAGGAGATCAGATACAAACTACAGGAGATCAGATACAAACTACAGGAGATCAGATACAAACTACAGGAGATCAGATACAAACTACAGGAGATCAGATACAAACTACAGGAGATCAGATACAAACTACAGGAGATCAGATACAAACTACAGGAGATCAGATACAAACTACAGGAGATCAGATACAAACTACAGGAGATCAGATACAAACTACAGGAGATCAGATACAAACTACAGGAGATCAGATACAAACTACAGGAGATCAGATACAAACTACAGGAGATCAGATACAAACTACAGGAGATCAGATACAAACTACAGGAGATCAGATACAAACTACAGGAGATCAGATACAAACTACAGGAGATCAGATACAAACTACAGGAGATCAGATACAAACTACAGGAGATCAGATACAAACTACAGGAGATCAGATACAAACTACAGGAGATCAGATACAAACTACAGGAGATCAGATACAAACTACAGGAGATCAGATACAAACTACAGGAGATCAGATACAAACTACAGGAGATCAGATACAAACTACAGGAGATCAGATACAAACTACAGGAGATCAGATACAAACTACAGGAGATCAGATACAAACTACAGGAGATCAGATACAAACTACAGGAGATCAGATACAAACTACAGGAGATCAGATACAAACTACAGGAGATCAGATACAAACTACAGGAGATCAGATACAAACTACAGGAGATCAGATACAAACTACAGGAGATCAGATACAAACTACAGGAGATCAGATACAAACTACAGGAGATCAGATACAAACTACAGGAGATCAGATACAAACTACAGGAGATCAGATACAAACTACAGGAGATCAGATACAAACTACAGGAGATCAGATACAAACTACAGGAGATCAGATACAAACTACAGGAGATCAGATACAAACTACAGGAGATCAGATACAAACTACAGGAGATCAGATACAAACTACAGGAGATCAGATACAAACTACAGGAGATCAGATACAAACTACAGGAGATCAGATACAAACTACAGGAGATCAGATACAAACTACAGGAGATCAGATACAAACTACAGGAGATCAGATACAAACTACAGGAGATCAGATACAAACTACAGGAGATCAGATACAAACTACAGGAGATCAGATACAAACTACAGGAGATCAGATACAAACTACAGGAGATCAGATACAAACTACAGGAGATCAGATACAAACTACAGGAGATCAGATACAAACTACAGGAGATCAGATACAAACTACAGGAGATCAGATACAAACTACAGGAGATCAGATACAAACTACAGGAGATCAGATACAAACTACAGGAGATCAGATACAAACTACAGGAGATCAGATACAAACTACAGGAGATCAGATACAAACTACAGGAGATCAGATACAAACTACAGGAGATCAGATACAAACTACAGGAGATCAGATACAAACTACAGGAGATCAGATACAAACTACAGGAGATCAGATACAAACTACAGGAGATCAGATACAAACTACAGGAGATCAGATACAAACTACAGGAGATCAGATACAAACTACAGGAGATCAGATACAAACTACAGGAGATCAGATACAAACTACAGGAGATCAGATACAAACTACAGGAGATCAGATACAAACTACAGGAGATCAGATACAAACTACAGGAGATCAGATACAAACTACAGGAGATCAGATACAAACTACAGGAGATCAGATACAAACTACAGGAGATCAGATACAAACTACAGGAGATCAGATACAAACTACAGGAGATCAGATACAAACTACAGGAGATCAGATACAAACTACAGGAGATCAGATACAAACTACAGGAGATCAGATACAAACTACAGGAGATCAGATACAAACTACAGGAGATCAGATACAAACTACAGGAGATCAGATACAAACTACAGGAGATCAGATACAAACTACAGGAGATCAGATACAAACTACAGGAGATCAGATACAAACTACAGGAGATCAGATACAAACTACAGGAGATCAGATACAAACTACAGGAGATCAGATACAAACTACAGGAGATCAGATACAAACTACAGGAGATCAGATACAAACTACAGGAGATCAGATACAAACTACAGGAGATCAGATACAAACTACAGGAGATCAGATACAAACTACAGGAGATCAGATACAAACTACAGGAGATCAGATACAAACTACAGGAGATCAGATACAAACTACAGGAGATCAGATACAAACTACAGGAGATCAGATACAAACTACAGGAGATCAGATACAAACTACAGGAGATCAGATACAAACTACAGGAGATCAGATACAAACTACAGGAGATCAGATACAAACTACAGGAGATCAGATACAAACTACAGGAGATCAGATACAAACTACAGGAGATCAGATACAAACTACAGGAGATCAGATACAAACTACAGGAGATCAGATACAAACTACAGGAGATCAGATACAAACTACAGGAGATCAGATACAAACTACAGGAGATCAGATACAAACTACAGGAGATCAGATACAAACTACAGGAGATCAGATACAAACTACAGGAGATCAGATACAAACTACAGGAGATCAGATACAAACTACAGGAGATCAGATACAAACTACAGGAGATCAGATACAAACTACAGGAGATCAGATACAAACTACAGGAGATCAGATACAAACTACAGGAGATCAGATACAAACTACAGGAGATCAGATACAAACTACAGGAGATCAGATACAAACTACAGGAGATCAGATACAAACTACAGGAGATCAGATACAAACTACAGGAGATCAGATACAAACTACAGGAGATCAGATACAAACTACAGGAGATCAGATACAAACTACAGGAGATCAGATACAAACTACAGGAGATCAGATACAAACTACAGGAGATCAGATACAAACTACAGGAGATCAGATACAAACTACAGGAGATCAGATACAAACTACAGGAGATCAGATACAAACTACAGGAGATCAGATACAAACTACAGGAGATCAGATACAAACTACAGGAGATCAGATACAAACTACAGGAGATCAGATACAAACTACAGGAGATCAGATACAAACTACAGGAGATCAGATACAAACTACAGGAGATCAGATACAAACTACAGGAGATCAGATACAAACTACAGGAGATCAGATACAAACTACAGGAGATCAGATACAAACTACAGGAGATCAGATACAAACTACAGGAGATCAGATACAAACTACAGGAGATCAGATACAAACTACAGGAGATCAGATACAAACTACAGGAGATCAGATACAAACTACAGGAGATCAGATACAAACTACAGGAGATCAGATACAAACTACAGGAGATCAGATACAAACTACAGGAGATCAGATACAAACTACAGGAGATCAGATACAAACTACAGGAGATCAGATACAAACTACAGGAGATCAGATACAAACTACAGGAGATCAGATACAAACTACAGGAGATCAGATACAAACTACAGGAGATCAGATACAAACTACAGGAGATCAGATACAAACTACAGGAGATCAGATACAAACTACAGGAGATCAGATACAAACTACAGGAGATCAGATACAAACTACAGGAGATCAGATACAAACTACAGGAGATCAGATACAAACTACAGGAGATCAGATACAAACTACAGGAGATCAGATACAAACTACAGGAGATCAGATACAAACTACAGGAGATCAGATACAAACTACAGGAGATCAGATACAAACTACAGGAGATCAGATACAAACTACAGGAGATCAGATACAAACTACAGGAGATCAGATACAAACTACAGGAGATCAGATACAAACTACAGGAGATCAGATACAAACTACAGGAGATCAGATACAAACTACAGGAGATCAGATACAAACTACAGGAGATCAGATACAAACTACAGGAGATCAGATACAAACTACAGGAGATCAGATACAAACTACAGGAGATCAGATACAAACTACAGGAGATCAGATACAAACTACAGGAGATCAGATACAAACTACAGGAGATCAGATACAAACTACAGGAGATCAGATACAAACTACAGGAGATCAGATACAAACTACAGGAGATCAGATACAAACTACAGGAGATCAGATACAAACTACAGGAGATCAGATACAAACTACAGGAGATCAGATACAAACTACAGGAGATCAGATACAAACTACAGGAGATCAGATACAAACTACAGGAGATCAGATACAAACTACAGGAGATCAGATACAAACTACAGGAGATCAGATACAAACTACAGGAGATCAGATACAAACTACAGGAGATCAGATACAAACTACAGGAGATCAGATACAAACTACAGGAGATCAGATACAAACTACAGGAGATCAGATACAAACTACAGGAGATCAGATACAAACTACAGGAGATCAGATACAAACTACAGGAGATCAGATACAAACTACAGGAGATCAGATACAAACTACAGGAGATCAGATACAAACTACAGGAGATCAGATACAAACTACAGGAGATCAGATACAAACTACAGGAGATCAGATACAAACTACAGGAGATCAGATACAAACTACAGGAGATCAGATACAAACTACAGGAGATCAGATACAAACTACAGGAGATCAGATACAAACTACAGGAGATCAGATACAAACTACAGGAGATCAGATACAAACTACAGGAGATCAGATACAAACTACAGGAGATCAGATACAAACTACAGGAGATCAGATACAAACTACAGGAGATCAGATACAAACTACAGGAGATCAGATACAAACTACAGGAGATCAGATACAAACTACAGGAGATCAGATACAAACTACAGGAGATCAGATACAAACTACAGGAGATCAGATACAAACTACAGGAGATCAGATACAAACTACAGGAGATCAGATACAAACTACAGGAGATCAGATACAAACTACAGGAGATCAGATACAAACTACAGGAGATCAGATACAAACTACAGGAGATCAGATACAAACTACAGGAGATCAGATACAAACTACAGGAGATCAGATACAAACTACAGGAGATCAGATACAAACTACAGGAGATCAGATACAAACTACAGGAGATCAGATACAAACTACAGGAGATCAGATACAAACTACAGGAGATCAGATACAAACTACAGGAGATCAGATACAAACTACAGGAGATCAGATACAAACTACAGGAGATCAGATACAAACTACAGGAGATCAGATACAAACTACAGGAGATCAGATACAAACTACAGGAGATCAGATACAAACTACAGGAGATCAGATACAAACTACAGGAGATCAGATACAAACTACAGGAGATCAGATACAAACTACAGGAGATCAGATACAAACTACAGGAGATCAGATACAAACTACAGGAGATCAGATACAAACTACAGGAGATCAGATACAAACTACAGGAGATCAGATACAAACTACAGGAGATCAGATACAAACTACAGGAGATCAGATACAAACTACAGGAGATCAGATACAAACTACAGGAGATCAGATACAAACTACAGGAGATCAGATACAAACTACAGGAGATCAGATACAAACTACAGGAGATCAGATACAAACTACAGGAGATCAGATACAAACTACAGGAGATCAGATACAAACTACAGGAGATCAGATACAAACTACAGGAGATCAGATACAAACTACAGGAGATCAGATACAAACTACAGGAGATCAGATACAAACTACAGGAGATCAGATACAAACTACAGGAGATCAGATACAAACTACAGGAGATCAGATACAAACTACAGGAGATCAGATACAAACTACAGGAGATCAGATACAAACTACAGGAGATCAGATACAAACTACAGGAGATCAGATACAAACTACAGGAGATCAGATACAAACTACAGGAGATCAGATACAAACTACAGGAGATCAGATACAAACTACAGGAGATCAGATACAAACTACAGGAGATCAGATACAAACTACAGGAGATCAGATACAAACTACAGGAGATCAGATACAAACTACAGGAGATCAGATACAAACTACAGGAGATCAGATACAAACTACAGGAGATCAGATACAAACTACAGGAGATCAGATACAAACTACAGGAGATCAGATACAAACTACAGGAGATCAGATACAAACTACAGGAGATCAGATACAAACTACAGGAGATCAGATACAAACTACAGGAGATCAGATACAAACTACAGGAGATCAGATACAAACTACAGGAGATCAGATACAAACTACAGGAGATCAGATACAAACTACAGGAGATCAGATACAAACTACAGGAGATCAGATACAAACTACAGGAGATCAGATACAAACTACAGGAGATCAGATACAAACTACAGGAGATCAGATACAAACTACAGGAGATCAGATACAAACTACAGGAGATCAGATACAAACTACAGGAGATCAGATACAAACTACAGGAGATCAGATACAAACTACAGGAGATCAGATACAAACTACAGGAGATCAGATACAAACTACAGGAGATCAGATACAAACTACAGGAGATCAGATACAAACTACAGGAGATCAGATACAAACTACAGGAGATCAGATACAAACTACAGGAGATCAGATACAAACTACAGGAGATCAGATACAAACTACAGGAGATCAGATACAAACTACAGGAGATCAGATACAAACTACAGGAGATCAGATACAAACTACAGGAGATCAGATACAAACTACAGGAGATCAGATACAAACTACAGGAGATCAGATACAAACTACAGGAGATCAGATACAAACTACAGGAGATCAGATACAAACTACAGGAGATCAGATACAAACTACAGGAGATCAGATACAAACTACAGGAGATCAGATACAAACTACAGGAGATCAGATACAAACTACAGGAGATCAGATACAAACTACAGGAGATCAGATACAAACTACAGGAGATCAGATACAAACTACAGGAGATCAGATACAAACTACAGGAGATCAGATACAAACTACAGGAGATCAGATACAAACTACAGGAGATCAGATACAAACTACAGGAGATCAGATACAAACTACAGGAGATCAGATACAAACTACAGGAGATCAGATACAAACTACAGGAGATCAGATACAAACTACAGGAGATCAGATACAAACTACAGGAGATCAGATACAAACTACAGGAGATCAGATACAAACTACAGGAGATCAGATACAAACTACAGGAGATCAGATACAAACTACAGGAGATCAGATACAAACTACAGGAGATCAGATACAAACTACAGGAGATCAGATACAAACTACAGGAGATCAGATACAAACTACAGGAGATCAGATACAAACTACAGGAGATCAGATACAAACTACAGGAGATCAGATACAAACTACAGGAGATCAGATACAAACTACAGGAGATCAGATACAAACTACAGGAGATCAGATACAAACTACAGGAGATCAGATACAAACTACAGGAGATCAGATACAAACTACAGGAGATCAGATACAAACTACAGGAGATCAGATACAAACTACAGGAGATCAGATACAAACTACAGGAGATCAGATACAAACTACAGGAGATCAGATACAAACTACAGGAGATCAGATACAAACTACAGGAGATCAGATACAAACTACAGGAGATCAGATACAAACTACAGGAGATCAGATACAAACTACAGGAGATCAGATACAAACTACAGGAGATCAGATACAAACTACAGGAGATCAGATACAAACTACAGGAGATCAGATACAAACTACAGGAGATCAGATACAAACTACAGGAGATCAGATACAAACTACAGGAGATCAGATACAAACTACAGGAGATCAGATACAAACTACAGGAGATCAGATACAAACTACAGGAGATCAGATACAAACTACAGGAGATCAGATACAAACTACAGGAGATCAGATACAAACTACAGGAGATCAGATACAAACTACAGGAGATCAGATACAAACTACAGGAGATCAGATACAAACTACAGGAGATCAGATACAAACTACAGGAGATCAGATACAAACTACAGGAGATCAGATACAAACTACAGGAGATCAGATACAAACTACAGGAGATCAGATACAAACTACAGGAGATCAGATACAAACTACAGGAGATCAGATACAAACTACAGGAGATCAGATACAAACTACAGGAGATCAGATACAAACTACAGGAGATCAGATACAAACTACAGGAGATCAGATACAAACTACAGGAGATCAGATACAAACTACAGGAGATCAGATACAAACTACAGGAGATCAGATACAAACTACAGGAGATCAGATACAAACTACAGGAGATCAGATACAAACTACAGGAGATCAGATACAAACTACAGGAGATCAGATACAAACTACAGGAGATCAGATACAAACTACAGGAGATCAGATACAAACTACAGGAGATCAGATACAAACTACAGGAGATCAGATACAAACTACAGGAGATCAGATACAAACTACAGGAGATCAGATACAAACTACAGGAGATCAGATACAAACTACAGGAGATCAGATACAAACTACAGGAGATCAGATACAAACTACAGGAGATCAGATACAAACTACAGGAGATCAGATACAAACTACAGGAGATCAGATACAAACTACAGGAGATCAGATACAAACTACAGGAGATCAGATACAAACTACAGGAGATCAGATACAAACTACAGGAGATCAGATACAAACTACAGGAGATCAGATACAAACTACAGGAGATCAGATACAAACTACAGGAGATCAGATACAAACTACAGGAGATCAGATACAAACTACAGGAGATCAGATACAAACTACAGGAGATCAGATACAAACTACAGGAGATCAGATACAAACTACAGGAGATCAGATACAAACTACAGGAGATCAGATACAAACTACAGGAGATCAGATACAAACTACAGGAGATCAGATACAAACTACAGGAGATCAGATACAAACTACAGGAGATCAGATACAAACTACAGGAGATCAGATACAAACTACAGGAGATCAGATACAAACTACAGGAGATCAGATACAAACTACAGGAGATCAGATACAAACTACAGGAGATCAGATACAAACTACAGGAGATCAGATACAAACTACAGGAGATCAGATACAAACTACAGGAGATCAGATACAAACTACAGGAGATCAGATACAAACTACAGGAGATCAGATACAAACTACAGGAGATCAGATACAAACTACAGGAGATCAGATACAAACTACAGGAGATCAGATACAAACTACAGGAGATCAGATACAAACTACAGGAGATCAGATACAAACTACAGGAGATCAGATACAAACTACAGGAGATCAGATACAAACTACAGGAGATCAGATACAAACTACAGGAGATCAGATACAAACTACAGGAGATCAGATACAAACTACAGGAGATCAGATACAAACTACAGGAGATCAGATACAAACTACAGGAGATCAGATACAAACTACAGGAGATCAGATACAAACTACAGGAGATCAGATACAAACTACAGGAGATCAGATACAAACTACAGGAGATCAGATACAAACTACAGGAGATCAGATACAAACTACAGGAGATCAGATACAAACTACAGGAGATCAGATACAAACTACAGGAGATCAGATACAAACTACAGGAGATCAGATACAAACTACAGGAGATCAGATACAAACTACAGGAGATCAGATACAAACTACAGGAGATCAGATACAAACTACAGGAGATCAGATACAAACTACAGGAGATCAGATACAAACTACAGGAGATCAGATACAAACTACAGGAGATCAGATACAAACTACAGGAGATCAGATACAAACTACAGGAGATCAGATACAAACTACAGGAGATCAGATACAAACTACAGGAGATCAGATACAAACTACAGGAGATCAGATACAAACTACAGGAGATCAGATACAAACTACAGGAGATCAGATACAAACTACAGGAGATCAGATACAAACTACAGGAGATCAGATACAAACTACAGGAGATCAGATACAAACTACAGGAGATCAGATACAAACTACAGGAGATCAGATACAAACTACAGGAGATCAGATACAAACTACAGGAGATCAGATACAAACTACAGGAGATCAGATACAAACTACAGGAGATCAGATACAAACTACAGGAGATCAGATACAAACTACAGGAGATCAGATACAAACTACAGGAGATCAGATACAAACTACAGGAGATCAGATACAAACTACAGGAGATCAGATACAAACTACAGGAGATCAGATACAAACTACAGGAGATCAGATACAAACTACAGGAGATCAGATACAAACTACAGGAGATCAGATACAAACTACAGGAGATCAGATACAAACTACAGGAGATCAGATACAAACTACAGGAGATCAGATACAAACTACAGGAGATCAGATACAAACTACAGGAGATCAGATACAAACTACAGGAGATCAGATACAAACTACAGGAGATCAGATACAAACTACAGGAGATCAGATACAAACTACAGGAGATCAGATACAAACTACAGGAGATCAGATACAAACTACAGGAGATCAGATACAAACTACAGGAGATCAGATACAAACTACAGGAGATCAGATACAAACTACAGGAGATCAGATACAAACTACAGGAGATCAGATACAAACTACAGGAGATCAGATACAAACTACAGGAGATCAGATACAAACTACAGGAGATCAGATACAAACTACAGGAGATCAGATACAAACTACAGGAGATCAGATACAAACTACAGGAGATCAGATACAAACTACAGGAGATCAGATACAAACTACAGGAGATCAGATACAAACTACAGGAGATCAGATACAAACTACAGGAGATCAGATACAAACTACAGGAGATCAGATACAAACTACAGGAGATCAGATACAAACTACAGGAGATCAGATACAAACTACAGGAGATCAGATACAAACTACAGGAGATCAGATACAAACTACAGGAGATCAGATACAAACTACAGGAGATCAGATACAAACTACAGGAGATCAGATACAAACTACAGGAGATCAGATACAAACTACAGGAGATCAGATACAAACTACAGGAGATCAGATACAAACTACAGGAGATCAGATACAAACTACAGGAGATCAGATACAAACTACAGGAGATCAGATACAAACTACAGGAGATCAGATACAAACTACAGGAGATCAGATACAAACTACAGGAGATCAGATACAAACTACAGGAGATCAGATACAAACTACAGGAGATCAGATACAAACTACAGGAGATCAGATACAAACTACAGGAGATCAGATACAAACTACAGGAGATCAGATACAAACTACAGGAGATCAGATACAAACTACAGGAGATCAGATACAAACTACAGGAGATCAGATACAAACTACAGGAGATCAGATACAAACTACAGGAGATCAGATACAAACTACAGGAGATCAGATACAAACTACAGGAGATCAGATACAAACTACAGGAGATCAGATACAAACTACAGGAGATCAGATACAAACTACAGGAGATCAGATACAAACTACAGGAGATCAGATACAAACTACAGGAGATCAGATACAAACTACAGGAGATCAGATACAAACTACAGGAGATCAGATACAAACTACAGGAGATCAGATACAAACTACAGGAGATCAGATACAAACTACAGGAGATCAGATACAAACTACAGGAGATCAGATACAAACTACAGGAGATCAGATACAAACTACAGGAGATCAGATACAAACTACAGGAGATCAGATACAAACTACAGGAGATCAGATACAAACTACAGGAGATCAGATACAAACTACAGGAGATCAGATACAAACTACAGGAGATCAGATACAAACTACAGGAGATCAGATACAAACTACAGGAGATCAGATACAAACTACAGGAGATCAGATACAAACTACAGGAGATCAGATACAAACTACAGGAGATCAGATACAAACTACAGGAGATCAGATACAAACTACAGGAGATCAGATACAAACTACAGGAGATCAGATACAAACTACAGGAGATCAGATACAAACTACAGGAGATCAGATACAAACTACAGGAGATCAGATACAAACTACAGGAGATCAGATACAAACTACAGGAGATCAGATACAAACTACAGGAGATCAGATACAAACTACAGGAGATCAGATACAAACTACAGGAGATCAGATACAAACTACAGGAGATCAGATACAAACTACAGGAGATCAGATACAAACTACAGGAGATCAGATACAAACTACAGGAGATCAGATACAAACTACAGGAGATCAGATACAAACTACAGGAGATCAGATACAAACTACAGGAGATCAGATACAAACTACAGGAGATCAGATACAAACTACAGGAGATCAGATACAAACTACAGGAGATCAGATACAAACTACAGGAGATCAGATACAAACTACAGGAGATCAGATACAAACTACAGGAGATCAGATACAAACTACAGGAGATCAGATACAAACTACAGGAGATCAGATACAAACTACAGGAGATCAGATACAAACTACAGGAGATCAGATACAAACTACAGGAGATCAGATACAAACTACAGGAGATCAGATACAAACTACAGGAGATCAGATACAAACTACAGGAGATCAGATACAAACTACAGGAGATCAGATACAAACTACAGGAGATCAGATACAAACTACAGGAGATCAGATACAAACTACAGGAGATCAGATACAAACTACAGGAGATCAGATACAAACTACAGGAGATCAGATACAAACTACAGGAGATCAGATACAAACTACAGGAGATCAGATACAAACTACAGGAGATCAGATACAAACTACAGGAGATCAGATACAAACTACAGGAGATCAGATACAAACTACAGGAGATCAGATACAAACTACAGGAGATCAGATACAAACTACAGGAGATCAGATACAAACTACAGGAGATCAGATACAAACTACAGGAGATCAGATACAAACTACAGGAGATCAGATACAAACTACAGGAGATCAGATACAAACTACAGGAGATCAGATACAAACTACAGGAGATCAGATACAAACTACAGGAGATCAGATACAAACTACAGGAGATCAGATACAAACTACAGGAGATCAGATACAAACTACAGGAGATCAGATACAAACTACAGGAGATCAGATACAAACTACAGGAGATCAGATACAAACTACAGGAGATCAGATACAAACTACAGGAGATCAGATACAAACTACAGGAGATCAGATACAAACTACAGGAGATCAGATACAAACTACAGGAGATCAGATACAAACTACAGGAGATCAGATACAAACTACAGGAGATCAGATACAAACTACAGGAGATCAGATACAAACTACAGGAGATCAGATACAAACTACAGGAGATCAGATACAAACTACAGGAGATCAGATACAAACTACAGGAGATCAGATACAAACTACAGGAGATCAGATACAAACTACAGGAGATCAGATACAAACTACAGGAGATCAGATACAAACTACAGGAGATCAGATACAAACTACAGGAGATCAGATACAAACTACAGGAGATCAGATACAAACTACAGGAGATCAGATACAAACTACAGGAGATCAGATACAAACTACAGGAGATCAGATACAAACTACAGGAGATCAGATACAAACTACAGGAGATCAGATACAAACTACAGGAGATCAGATACAAACTACAGGAGATCAGATACAAACTACAGGAGATCAGATACAAACTACAGGAGATCAGATACAAACTACAGGAGATCAGATACAAACTACAGGAGATCAGATACAAACTACAGGAGATCAGATACAAACTACAGGAGATCAGATACAAACTACAGGAGATCAGATACAAACTACAGGAGATCAGATACAAACTACAGGAGATCAGATACAAACTACAGGAGATCAGATACAAACTACAGGAGATCAGATACAAACTACAGGAGATCAGATACAAACTACAGGAGATCAGATACAAACTACAGGAGATCAGATACAAACTACAGGAGATCAGATACAAACTACAGGAGATCAGATACAAACTACAGGAGATCAGATACAAACTACAGGAGATCAGATACAAACTACAGGAGATCAGATACAAACTACAGGAGATCAGATACAAACTACAGGAGATCAGATACAAACTACAGGAGATCAGATACAAACTACAGGAGATCAGATACAAACTACAGGAGATCAGATACAAACTACAGGAGATCAGATACAAACTACAGGAGATCAGATACAAACTACAGGAGATCAGATACAAACTACAGGAGATCAGATACAAACTACAGGAGATCAGATACAAACTACAGGAGATCAGATACAAACTACAGGAGATCAGATACAAACTACAGGAGATCAGATACAAACTACAGGAGATCAGATACAAACTACAGGAGATCAGATACAAACTACAGGAGATCAGATACAAACTACAGGAGATCAGATACAAACTACAGGAGATCAGATACAAACTACAGGAGATCAGATACAAACTACAGGAGATCAGATACAAACTACAGGAGATCAGATACAAACTACAGGAGATCAGATACAAACTACAGGAGATCAGATACAAACTACAGGAGATCAGATACAAACTACAGGAGATCAGATACAAACTACAGGAGATCAGATACAAACTACAGGAGATCAGATACAAACTACAGGAGATCAGATACAAACTACAGGAGATCAGATACAAACTACAGGAGATCAGATACAAACTACAGGAGATCAGATACAAACTACAGGAGATCAGATACAAACTACAGGAGATCAGATACAAACTACAGGAGATCAGATACAAACTACAGGAGATCAGATACAAACTACAGGAGATCAGATACAAACTACAGGAGATCAGATACAAACTACAGGAGATCAGATACAAACTACAGGAGATCAGATACAAACTACAGGAGATCAGATACAAACTACAGGAGATCAGATACAAACTACAGGAGATCAGATACAAACTACAGGAGATCAGATACAAACTACAGGAGATCAGATACAAACTACAGGAGATCAGATACAAACTACAGGAGATCAGATACAAACTACAGGAGATCAGATACAAACTACAGGAGATCAGATACAAACTACAGGAGATCAGATACAAACTACAGGAGATCAGATACAAACTACAGGAGATCAGATACAAACTACAGGAGATCAGATACAAACTACAGGAGATCAGATACAAACTACAGGAGATCAGATACAAACTACAGGAGATCAGATACAAACTACAGGAGATCAGATACAAACTACAGGAGATCAGATACAAACTACAGGAGATCAGATACAAACTACAGGAGATCAGATACAAACTACAGGAGATCAGATACAAACTACAGGAGATCAGATACAAACTACAGGAGATCAGATACAAACTACAGGAGATCAGATACAAACTACAGGAGATCAGATACAAACTACAGGAGATCAGATACAAACTACAGGAGATCAGATACAAACTACAGGAGATCAGATACAAACTACAGGAGATCAGATACAAACTACAGGAGATCAGATACAAACTACAGGAGATCAGATACAAACTACAGGAGATCAGATACAAACTACAGGAGATCAGATACAAACTACAGGAGATCAGATACAAACTACAGGAGATCAGATACAAACTACAGGAGATCAGATACAAACTACAGGAGATCAGATACAAACTACAGGAGATCAGATACAAACTACAGGAGATCAGATACAAACTACAGGAGATCAGATACAAACTACAGGAGATCAGATACAAACTACAGGAGATCAGATACAAACTACAGGAGATCAGATACAAACTACAGGAGATCAGATACAAACTACAGGAGATCAGATACAAACTACAGGAGATCAGATACAAACTACAGGAGATCAGATACAAACTACAGGAGATCAGATACAAACTACAGGAGATCAGATACAAACTACAGGAGATCAGATACAAACTACAGGAGATCAGATACAAACTACAGGAGATCAGATACAAACTACAGGAGATCAGATACAAACTACAGGAGATCAGATACAAACTACAGGAGATCAGATACAAACTACAGGAGATCAGATACAAACTACAGGAGATCAGATACAAACTACAGGAGATCAGATACAAACTACAGGAGATCAGATACAAACTACAGGAGATCAGATACAAACTACAGGAGATCAGATACAAACTACAGGAGATCAGATACAAACTACAGGAGATCAGATACAAACTACAGGAGATCAGATACAAACTACAGGAGATCAGATACAAACTACAGGAGATCAGATACAAACTACAGGAGATCAGATACAAACTACAGGAGATCAGATACAAACTACAGGAGATCAGATACAAACTACAGGAGATCAGATACAAACTACAGGAGATCAGATACAAACTACAGGAGATCAGATACAAACTACAGGAGATCAGATACAAACTACAGGAGATCAGATACAAACTACAGGAGATCAGATACAAACTACAGGAGATCAGATACAAACTACAGGAGATCAGATACAAACTACAGGAGATCAGATACAAACTACAGGAGATCAGATACAAACTACAGGAGATCAGATACAAACTACAGGAGATCAGATACAAACTACAGGAGATCAGATACAAACTACAGGAGATCAGATACAAACTACAGGAGATCAGATACAAACTACAGGAGATCAGATACAAACTACAGGAGATCAGATACAAACTACAGGAGATCAGATACAAACTACAGGAGATCAGATACAAACTACAGGAGATCAGATACAAACTACAGGAGATCAGATACAAACTACAGGAGATCAGATACAAACTACAGGAGATCAGATACAAACTACAGGAGATCAGATACAAACTACAGGAGATCAGATACAAACTACAGGAGATCAGATACAAACTACAGGAGATCAGATACAAACTACAGGAGATCAGATACAAACTACAGGAGATCAGATACAAACTACAGGAGATCAGATACAAACTACAGGAGATCAGATACAAACTACAGGAGATCAGATACAAACTACAGGAGATCAGATACAAACTACAGGAGATCAGATACAAACTACAGGAGATCAGATACAAACTACAGGAGATCAGATACAAACTACAGGAGATCAGATACAAACTACAGGAGATCAGATACAAACTACAGGAGATCAGATACAAACTACAGGAGATCAGATACAAACTACAGGAGATCAGATACAAACTACAGGAGATCAGATACAAACTACAGGAGATCAGATACAAACTACAGGAGATCAGATACAAACTACAGGAGATCAGATACAAACTACAGGAGATCAGATACAAACTACAGGAGATCAGATACAAACTACAGGAGATCAGATACAAACTACAGGAGATCAGATACAAACTACAGGAGATCAGATACAAACTACAGGAGATCAGATACAAACTACAGGAGATCAGATACAAACTACAGGAGATCAGATACAAACTACAGGAGATCAGATACAAACTACAGGAGATCAGATACAAACTACAGGAGATCAGATACAAACTACAGGAGATCAGATACAAACTACAGGAGATCAGATACAAACTACAGGAGATCAGATACAAACTACAGGAGATCAGATACAAACTACAGGAGATCAGATACAAACTACAGGAGATCAGATACAAACTACAGGAGATCAGATACAAACTACAGGAGATCAGATACAAACTACAGGAGATCAGATACAAACTACAGGAGATCAGATACAAACTACAGGAGATCAGATACAAACTACAGGAGATCAGATACAAACTACAGGAGATCAGATACAAACTACAGGAGATCAGATACAAACTACAGGAGATCAGATACAAACTACAGGAGATCAGATACAAACTACAGGAGATCAGATACAAACTACAGGAGATCAGATACAAACTACAGGAGATCAGATACAAACTACAGGAGATCAGATACAAACTACAGGAGATCAGATACAAACTACAGGAGATCAGATACAAACTACAGGAGATCAGATACAAACTACAGGAGATCAGATACAAACTACAGGAGATCAGATACAAACTACAGGAGATCAGATACAAACTACAGGAGATCAGATACAAACTACAGGAGATCAGATACAAACTACAGGAGATCAGATACAAACTACAGGAGATCAGATACAAACTACAGGAGATCAGATACAAACTACAGGAGATCAGATACAAACTACAGGAGATCAGATACAAACTACAGGAGATCAGATACAAACTACAGGAGATCAGATACAAACTACAGGAGATCAGATACAAACTACAGGAGATCAGATACAAACTACAGGAGATCAGATACAAACTACAGGAGATCAGATACAAACTACAGGAGATCAGATACAAACTACAGGAGATCAGATACAAACTACAGGAGATCAGATACAAACTACAGGAGATCAGATACAAACTACAGGAGATCAGATACAAACTACAGGAGATCAGATACAAACTACAGGAGATCAGATACAAACTACAGGAGATCAGATACAAACTACAGGAGATCAGATACAAACTACAGGAGATCAGATACAAACTACAGGAGATCAGATACAAACTACAGGAGATCAGATACAAACTACAGGAGATCAGATACAAACTACAGGAGATCAGATACAAACTACAGGAGATCAGATACAAACTACAGGAGATCAGATACAAACTACAGGAGATCAGATACAAACTACAGGAGATCAGATACAAACTACAGGAGATCAGATACAAACTACAGGAGATCAGATACAAACTACAGGAGATCAGATACAAACTACAGGAGATCAGATACAAACTACAGGAGATCAGATACAAACTACAGGAGATCAGATACAAACTACAGGAGATCAGATACAAACTACAGGAGATCAGATACAAACTACAGGAGATCAGATACAAACTACAGGAGATCAGATACAAACTACAGGAGATCAGATACAAACTACAGGAGATCAGATACAAACTACAGGAGATCAGATACAAACTACAGGAGATCAGATACAAACTACAGGAGATCAGATACAAACTACAGGAGATCAGATACAAACTACAGGAGATCAGATACAAACTACAGGAGATCAGATACAAACTACAGGAGATCAGATACAAACTACAGGAGATCAGATACAAACTACAGGAGATCAGATACAAACTACAGGAGATCAGATACAAACTACAGGAGATCAGATACAAACTACAGGAGATCAGATACAAACTACAGGAGATCAGATACAAACTACAGGAGATCAGATACAAACTACAGGAGATCAGATACAAACTACAGGAGATCAGATACAAACTACAGGAGATCAGATACAAACTACAGGAGATCAGATACAAACTACAGGAGATCAGATACAAACTACAGGAGATCAGATACAAACTACAGGAGATCAGATACAAACTACAGGAGATCAGATACAAACTACAGGAGATCAGATACAAACTACAGGAGATCAGATACAAACTACAGGAGATCAGATACAAACTACAGGAGATCAGATACAAACTACAGGAGATCAGATACAAACTACAGGAGATCAGATACAAACTACAGGAGATCAGATACAAACTACAGGAGATCAGATACAAACTACAGGAGATCAGATACAAACTACAGGAGATCAGATACAAACTACAGGAGATCAGATACAAACTACAGGAGATCAGATACAAACTACAGGAGATCAGATACAAACTACAGGAGATCAGATACAAACTACAGGAGATCAGATACAAACTACAGGAGATCAGATACAAACTACAGGAGATCAGATACAAACTACAGGAGATCAGATACAAACTACAGGAGATCAGATACAAACTACAGGAGATCAGATACAAACTACAGGAGATCAGATACAAACTACAGGAGATCAGATACAAACTACAGGAGATCAGATACAAACTACAGGAGATCAGATACAAACTACAGGAGATCAGATACAAACTACAGGAGATCAGATACAAACTACAGGAGATCAGATACAAACTACAGGAGATCAGATACAAACTACAGGAGATCAGATACAAACTACAGGAGATCAGATACAAACTACAGGAGATCAGATACAAACTACAGGAGATCAGATACAAACTACAGGAGATCAGATACAAACTACAGGAGATCAGATACAAACTACAGGAGATCAGATACAAACTACAGGAGATCAGATACAAACTACAGGAGATCAGATACAAACTACAGGAGATCAGATACAAACTACAGGAGATCAGATACAAACTACAGGAGATCAGATACAAACTACAGGAGATCAGATACAAACTACAGGAGATCAGATACAAACTACAGGAGATCAGATACAAACTACAGGAGATCAGATACAAACTACAGGAGATCAGATACAAACTACAGGAGATCAGATACAAACTACAGGAGATCAGATACAAACTACAGGAGATCAGATACAAACTACAGGAGATCAGATACAAACTACAGGAGATCAGATACAAACTACAGGAGATCAGATACAAACTACAGGAGATCAGATACAAACTACAGGAGATCAGATACAAACTACAGGAGATCAGATACAAACTACAGGAGATCAGATACAAACTACAGGAGATCAGATACAAACTACAGGAGATCAGATACAAACTACAGGAGATCAGATACAAACTACAGGAGATCAGATACAAACTACAGGAGATCAGATACAAACTACAGGAGATCAGATACAAACTACAGGAGATCAGATACAAACTACAGGAGATCAGATACAAACTACAGGAGATCAGATACAAACTACAGGAGATCAGATACAAACTACAGGAGATCAGATACAAACTACAGGAGATCAGATACAAACTACAGGAGATCAGATACAAACTACAGGAGATCAGATACAAACTACAGGAGATCAGATACAAACTACAGGAGATCAGATACAAACTACAGGAGATCAGATACAAACTACAGGAGATCAGATACAAACTACAGGAGATCAGATACAAACTACAGGAGATCAGATACAAACTACAGGAGATCAGATACAAACTACAGGAGATCAGATACAAACTACAGGAGATCAGATACAAACTACAGGAGATCAGATACAAACTACAGGAGATCAGATACAAACTACAGGAGATCAGATACAAACTACAGGAGATCAGATACAAACTACAGGAGATCAGATACAAACTACAGGAGATCAGATACAAACTACAGGAGATCAGATACAAACTACAGGAGATCAGATACAAACTACAGGAGATCAGATACAAACTACAGGAGATCAGATACAAACTACAGGAGATCAGATACAAACTACAGGAGATCAGATACAAACTACAGGAGATCAGATACAAACTACAGGAGATCAGATACAAACTACAGGAGATCAGATACAAACTACAGGAGATCAGATACAAACTACAGGAGATCAGATACAAACTACAGGAGATCAGATACAAACTACAGGAGATCAGATACAAACTACAGGAGATCAGATACAAACTACAGGAGATCAGATACAAACTACAGGAGATCAGATACAAACTACAGGAGATCAGATACAAACTACAGGAGATCAGATACAAACTACAGGAGATCAGATACAAACTACAGGAGATCAGATACAAACTACAGGAGATCAGATACAAACTACAGGAGATCAGATACAAACTACAGGAGATCAGATACAAACTACAGGAGATCAGATACAAACTACAGGAGATCAGATACAAACTACAGGAGATCAGATACAAACTACAGGAGATCAGATACAAACTACAGGAGATCAGATACAAACTACAGGAGATCAGATACAAACTACAGGAGATCAGATACAAACTACAGGAGATCAGATACAAACTACAGGAGATCAGATACAAACTACAGGAGATCAGATACAAACTACAGGAGATCAGATACAAACTACAGGAGATCAGATACAAACTACAGGAGATCAGATACAAACTACAGGAGATCAGATACAAACTACAGGAGATCAGATACAAACTACAGGAGATCAGATACAAACTACAGGAGATCAGATACAAACTACAGGAGATCAGATACAAACTACAGGAGATCAGATACAAACTACAGGAGATCAGATACAAACTACAGGAGATCAGATACAAACTACAGGAGATCAGATACAAACTACAGGAGATCAGATACAAACTACAGGAGATCAGATACAAACTACAGGAGATCAGATACAAACTACAGGAGATCAGATACAAACTACAGGAGATCAGATACAAACTACAGGAGATCAGATACAAACTACAGGAGATCAGATACAAACTACAGGAGATCAGATACAAACTACAGGAGATCAGATACAAACTACAGGAGATCAGATACAAACTACAGGAGATCAGATACAAACTACAGGAGATCAGATACAAACTACAGGAGATCAGATACAAACTACAGGAGATCAGATACAAACTACAGGAGATCAGATACAAACTACAGGAGATCAGATACAAACTACAGGAGATCAGATACAAACTACAGGAGATCAGATACAAACTACAGGAGATCAGATACAAACTACAGGAGATCAGATACAAACTACAGGAGATCAGATACAAACTACAGGAGATCAGATACAAACTACAGGAGATCAGATACAAACTACAGGAGATCAGATACAAACTACAGGAGATCAGATACAAACTACAGGAGATCAGATACAAACTACAGGAGATCAGATACAAACTACAGGAGATCAGATACAAACTACAGGAGATCAGATACAAACTACAGGAGATCAGATACAAACTACAGGAGATCAGATACAAACTACAGGAGATCAGATACAAACTACAGGAGATCAGATACAAACTACAGGAGATCAGATACAAACTACAGGAGATCAGATACAAACTACAGGAGATCAGATACAAACTACAGGAGATCAGATACAAACTACAGGAGATCAGATACAAACTACAGGAGATCAGATACAAACTACAGGAGATCAGATACAAACTACAGGAGATCAGATACAAACTACAGGAGATCAGATACAAACTACAGGAGATCAGATACAAACTACAGGAGATCAGATACAAACTACAGGAGATCAGATACAAACTACAGGAGATCAGATACAAACTACAGGAGATCAGATACAAACTACAGGAGATCAGATACAAACTACAGGAGATCAGATACAAACTACAGGAGATCAGATACAAACTACAGGAGATCAGATACAAACTACAGGAGATCAGATACAAACTACAGGAGATCAGATACAAACTACAGGAGATCAGATACAAACTACAGGAGATCAGATACAAACTACAGGAGATCAGATACAAACTACAGGAGATCAGATACAAACTACAGGAGATCAGATACAAACTACAGGAGATCAGATACAAACTACAGGAGATCAGATACAAACTACAGGAGATCAGATACAAACTACAGGAGATCAGATACAAACTACAGGAGATCAGATACAAACTACAGGAGATCAGATACAAACTACAGGAGATCAGATACAAACTACAGGAGATCAGATACAAACTACAGGAGATCAGATACAAACTACAGGAGATCAGATACAAACTACAGGAGATCAGATACAAACTACAGGAGATCAGATACAAACTACAGGAGATCAGATACAAACTACAGGAGATCAGATACAAACTACAGGAGATCAGATACAAACTACAGGAGATCAGATACAAACTACAGGAGATCAGATACAAACTACAGGAGATCAGATACAAACTACAGGAGATCAGATACAAACTACAGGAGATCAGATACAAACTACAGGAGATCAGATACAAACTACAGGAGATCAGATACAAACTACAGGAGATCAGATACAAACTACAGGAGATCAGATACAAACTACAGGAGATCAGATACAAACTACAGGAGATCAGATACAAACTACAGGAGATCAGATACAAACTACAGGAGATCAGATACAAACTACAGGAGATCAGATACAAACTACAGGAGATCAGATACAAACTACAGGAGATCAGATACAAACTACAGGAGATCAGATACAAACTACAGGAGATCAGATACAAACTACAGGAGATCAGATACAAACTACAGGAGATCAGATACAAACTACAGGAGATCAGATACAAACTACAGGAGATCAGATACAAACTACAGGAGATCAGATACAAACTACAGGAGATCAGATACAAACTACAGGAGATCAGATACAAACTACAGGAGATCAGATACAAACTACAGGAGATCAGATACAAACTACAGGAGATCAGATACAAACTACAGGAGATCAGATACAAACTACAGGAGATCAGATACAAACTACAGGAGATCAGATACAAACTACAGGAGATCAGATACAAACTACAGGAGATCAGATACAAACTACAGGAGATCAGATACAAACTACAGGAGATCAGATACAAACTACAGGAGATCAGATACAAACTACAGGAGATCAGATACAAACTACAGGAGATCAGATACAAACTACAGGAGATCAGATACAAACTACAGGAGATCAGATACAAACTACAGGAGATCAGATACAAACTACAGGAGATCAGATACAAACTACAGGAGATCAGATACAAACTACAGGAGATCAGATACAAACTACAGGAGATCAGATACAAACTACAGGAGATCAGATACAAACTACAGGAGATCAGATACAAACTACAGGAGATCAGATACAAACTACAGGAGATCAGATACAAACTACAGGAGATCAGATACAAACTACAGGAGATCAGATACAAACTACAGGAGATCAGATACAAACTACAGGAGATCAGATACAAACTACAGGAGATCAGATACAAACTACAGGAGATCAGATACAAACTACAGGAGATCAGATACAAACTACAGGAGATCAGATACAAACTACAGGAGATCAGATACAAACTACAGGAGATCAGATACAAACTACAGGAGATCAGATACAAACTACAGGAGATCAGATACAAACTACAGGAGATCAGATACAAACTACAGGAGATCAGATACAAACTACAGGAGATCAGATACAAACTACAGGAGATCAGATACAAACTACAGGAGATCAGATACAAACTACAGGAGATCAGATACAAACTACAGGAGATCAGATACAAACTACAGGAGATCAGATACAAACTACAGGAGATCAGATACAAACTACAGGAGATCAGATACAAACTACAGGAGATCAGATACAAACTACAGGAGATCAGATACAAACTACAGGAGATCAGATACAAACTACAGGAGATCAGATACAAACTACAGGAGATCAGATACAAACTACAGGAGATCAGATACAAACTACAGGAGATCAGATACAAACTACAGGAGATCAGATACAAACTACAGGAGATCAGATACAAACTACAGGAGATCAGATACAAACTACAGGAGATCAGATACAAACTACAGGAGATCAGATACAAACTACAGGAGATCAGATACAAACTACAGGAGATCAGATACAAACTACAGGAGATCAGATACAAACTACAGGAGATCAGATACAAACTACAGGAGATCAGATACAAACTACAGGAGATCAGATACAAACTACAGGAGATCAGATACAAACTACAGGAGATCAGATACAAACTACAGGAGATCAGATACAAACTACAGGAGATCAGATACAAACTACAGGAGATCAGATACAAACTACAGGAGATCAGATACAAACTACAGGAGATCAGATACAAACTACAGGAGATCAGATACAAACTACAGGAGATCAGATACAAACTACAGGAGATCAGATACAAACTACAGGAGATCAGATACAAACTACAGGAGATCAGATACAAACTACAGGAGATCAGATACAAACTACAGGAGATCAGATACAAACTACAGGAGATCAGATACAAACTACAGGAGATCAGATACAAACTACAGGAGATCAGATACAAACTACAGGAGATCAGATACAAACTACAGGAGATCAGATACAAACTACAGGAGATCAGATACAAACTACAGGAGATCAGATACAAACTACAGGAGATCAGATACAAACTACAGGAGATCAGATACAAACTACAGGAGATCAGATACAAACTACAGGAGATCAGATACAAACTACAGGAGATCAGATACAAACTACAGGAGATCAGATACAAACTACAGGAGATCAGATACAAACTACAGGAGATCAGATACAAACTACAGGAGATCAGATACAAACTACAGGAGATCAGATACAAACTACAGGAGATCAGATACAAACTACAGGAGATCAGATACAAACTACAGGAGATCAGATACAAACTACAGGAGATCAGATACAAACTACAGGAGATCAGATACAAACTACAGGAGATCAGATACAAACTACAGGAGATCAGATACAAACTACAGGAGATCAGATACAAACTACAGGAGATCAGATACAAACTACAGGAGATCAGATACAAACTACAGGAGATCAGATACAAACTACAGGAGATCAGATACAAACTACAGGAGATCAGATACAAACTACAGGAGATCAGATACAAACTACAGGAGATCAGATACAAACTACAGGAGATCAGATACAAACTACAGGAGATCAGATACAAACTACAGGAGATCAGATACAAACTACAGGAGATCAGATACAAACTACAGGAGATCAGATACAAACTACAGGAGATCAGATACAAACTACAGGAGATCAGATACAAACTACAGGAGATCAGATACAAACTACAGGAGATCAGATACAAACTACAGGAGATCAGATACAAACTACAGGAGATCAGATACAAACTACAGGAGATCAGATACAAACTACAGGAGATCAGATACAAACTACAGGAGATCAGATACAAACTACAGGAGATCAGATACAAACTACAGGAGATCAGATACAAACTACAGGAGATCAGATACAAACTACAGGAGATCAGATACAAACTACAGGAGATCAGATACAAACTACAGGAGATCAGATACAAACTACAGGAGATCAGATACAAACTACAGGAGATCAGATACAAACTACAGGAGATCAGATACAAACTACAGGAGATCAGATACAAACTACAGGAGATCAGATACAAACTACAGGAGATCAGATACAAACTACAGGAGATCAGATACAAACTACAGGAGATCAGATACAAACTACAGGAGATCAGATACAAACTACAGGAGATCAGATACAAACTACAGGAGATCAGATACAAACTACAGGAGATCAGATACAAACTACAGGAGATCAGATACAAACTACAGGAGATCAGATACAAACTACAGGAGATCAGATACAAACTACAGGAGATCAGATACAAACTACAGGAGATCAGATACAAACTACAGGAGATCAGATACAAACTACAGGAGATCAGATACAAACTACAGGAGATCAGATACAAACTACAGGAGATCAGATACAAACTACAGGAGATCAGATACAAACTACAGGAGATCAGATACAAACTACAGGAGATCAGATACAAACTACAGGAGATCAGATACAAACTACAGGAGATCAGATACAAACTACAGGAGATCAGATACAAACTACAGGAGATCAGATACAAACTACAGGAGATCAGATACAAACTACAGGAGATCAGATACAAACTACAGGAGATCAGATACAAACTACAGGAGATCAGATACAAACTACAGGAGATCAGATACAAACTACAGGAGATCAGATACAAACTACAGGAGATCAGATACAAACTACAGGAGATCAGATACAAACTACAGGAGATCAGATACAAACTACAGGAGATCAGATACAAACTACAGGAGATCAGATACAAACTACAGGAGATCAGATACAAACTACAGGAGATCAGATACAAACTACAGGAGATCAGATACAAACTACAGGAGATCAGATACAAACTACAGGAGATCAGATACAAACTACAGGAGATCAGATACAAACTACAGGAGATCAGATACAAACTACAGGAGATCAGATACAAACTACAGGAGATCAGATACAAACTACAGGAGATCAGATACAAACTACAGGAGATCAGATACAAACTACAGGAGATCAGATACAAACTACAGGAGATCAGATACAAACTACAGGAGATCAGATACAAACTACAGGAGATCAGATACAAACTACAGGAGATCAGATACAAACTACAGGAGATCAGATACAAACTACAGGAGATCAGATACAAACTACAGGAGATCAGATACAAACTACAGGAGATCAGATACAAACTACAGGAGATCAGATACAAACTACAGGAGATCAGATACAAACTACAGGAGATCAGATACAAACTACAGGAGATCAGATACAAACTACAGGAGATCAGATACAAACTACAGGAGATCAGATACAAACTACAGGAGATCAGATACAAACTACAGGAGATCAGATACAAACTACAGGAGATCAGATACAAACTACAGGAGATCAGATACAAACTACAGGAGATCAGATACAAACTACAGGAGATCAGATACAAACTACAGGAGATCAGATACAAACTACAGGAGATCAGATACAAACTACAGGAGATCAGATACAAACTACAGGAGATCAGATACAAACTACAGGAGATCAGATACAAACTACAGGAGATCAGATACAAACTACAGGAGATCAGATACAAACTACAGGAGATCAGATACAAACTACAGGAGATCAGATACAAACTACAGGAGATCAGATACAAACTACAGGAGATCAGATACAAACTACAGGAGATCAGATACAAACTACAGGAGATCAGATACAAACTACAGGAGATCAGATACAAACTACAGGAGATCAGATACAAACTACAGGAGATCAGATACAAACTACAGGAGATCAGATACAAACTACAGGAGATCAGATACAAACTACAGGAGATCAGATACAAACTACAGGAGATCAGATACAAACTACAGGAGATCAGATACAAACTACAGGAGATCAGATACAAACTACAGGAGATCAGATACAAACTACAGGAGATCAGATACAAACTACAGGAGATCAGATACAAACTACAGGAGATCAGATACAAACTACAGGAGATCAGATACAAACTACAGGAGATCAGATACAAACTACAGGAGATCAGATACAAACTACAGGAGATCAGATACAAACTACAGGAGATCAGATACAAACTACAGGAGATCAGATACAAACTACAGGAGATCAGATACAAACTACAGGAGATCAGATACAAACTACAGGAGATCAGATACAAACTACAGGAGATCAGATACAAACTACAGGAGATCAGATACAAACTACAGGAGATCAGATACAAACTACAGGAGATCAGATACAAACTACAGGAGATCAGATACAAACTACAGGAGATCAGATACAAACTACAGGAGATCAGATACAAACTACAGGAGATCAGATACAAACTACAGGAGATCAGATACAAACTACAGGAGATCAGATACAAACTACAGGAGATCAGATACAAACTACAGGAGATCAGATACAAACTACAGGAGATCAGATACAAACTACAGGAGATCAGATACAAACTACAGGAGATCAGATACAAACTACAGGAGATCAGATACAAACTACAGGAGATCAGATACAAACTACAGGAGATCAGATACAAACTACAGGAGATCAGATACAAACTACAGGAGATCAGATACAAACTACAGGAGATCAGATACAAACTACAGGAGATCAGATACAAACTACAGGAGATCAGATACAAACTACAGGAGATCAGATACAAACTACAGGAGATCAGATACAAACTACAGGAGATCAGATACAAACTACAGGAGATCAGATACAAACTACAGGAGATCAGATACAAACTACAGGAGATCAGATACAAACTACAGGAGATCAGATACAAACTACAGGAGATCAGATACAAACTACAGGAGATCAGATACAAACTACAGGAGATCAGATACAAACTACAGGAGATCAGATACAAACTACAGGAGATCAGATACAAACTACAGGAGATCAGATACAAACTACAGGAGATCAGATACAAACTACAGGAGATCAGATACAAACTACAGGAGATCAGATACAAACTACAGGAGATCAGATACAAACTACAGGAGATCAGATACAAACTACAGGAGATCAGATACAAACTACAGGAGATCAGATACAAACTACAGGAGATCAGATACAAACTACAGGAGATCAGATACAAACTACAGGAGATCAGATACAAACTACAGGAGATCAGATACAAACTACAGGAGATCAGATACAAACTACAGGAGATCAGATACAAACTACAGGAGATCAGATACAAACTACAGGAGATCAGATACAAACTACAGGAGATCAGATACAAACTACAGGAGATCAGATACAAACTACAGGAGATCAGATACAAACTACAGGAGATCAGATACAAACTACAGGAGATCAGATACAAACTACAGGAGATCAGATACAAACTACAGGAGATCAGATACAAACTACAGGAGATCAGATACAAACTACAGGAGATCAGATACAAACTACAGGAGATCAGATACAAACTACAGGAGATCAGATACAAACTACAGGAGATCAGATACAAACTACAGGAGATCAGATACAAACTACAGGAGATCAGATACAAACTACAGGAGATCAGATACAAACTACAGGAGATCAGATACAAACTACAGGAGATCAGATACAAACTACAGGAGATCAGATACAAACTACAGGAGATCAGATACAAACTACAGGAGATCAGATACAAACTACAGGAGATCAGATACAAACTACAGGAGATCAGATACAAACTACAGGAGATCAGATACAAACTACAGGAGATCAGATACAAACTACAGGAGATCAGATACAAACTACAGGAGATCAGATACAAACTACAGGAGATCAGATACAAACTACAGGAGATCAGATACAAACTACAGGAGATCAGATACAAACTACAGGAGATCAGATACAAACTACAGGAGATCAGATACAAACTACAGGAGATCAGATACAAACTACAGGAGATCAGATACAAACTACAGGAGATCAGATACAAACTACAGGAGATCAGATACAAACTACAGGAGATCAGATACAAACTACAGGAGATCAGATACAAACTACAGGAGATCAGATACAAACTACAGGAGATCAGATACAAACTACAGGAGATCAGATACAAACTACAGGAGATCAGATACAAACTACAGGAGATCAGATACAAACTACAGGAGATCAGATACAAACTACAGGAGATCAGATACAAACTACAGGAGATCAGATACAAACTACAGGAGATCAGATACAAACTACAGGAGATCAGATACAAACTACAGGAGATCAGATACAAACTACAGGAGATCAGATACAAACTACAGGAGATCAGATACAAACTACAGGAGATCAGATACAAACTACAGGAGATCAGATACAAACTACAGGAGATCAGATACAAACTACAGGAGATCAGATACAAACTACAGGAGATCAGATACAAACTACAGGAGATCAGATACAAACTACAGGAGATCAGATACAAACTACAGGAGATCAGATACAAACTACAGGAGATCAGATACAAACTACAGGAGATCAGATACAAACTACAGGAGATCAGATACAAACTACAGGAGATCAGATACAAACTACAGGAGATCAGATACAAACTACAGGAGATCAGATACAAACTACAGGAGATCAGATACAAACTACAGGAGATCAGATACAAACTACAGGAGATCAGATACAAACTACAGGAGATCAGATACAAACTACAGGAGATCAGATACAAACTACAGGAGATCAGATACAAACTACAGGAGATCAGATACAAACTACAGGAGATCAGATACAAACTACAGGAGATCAGATACAAACTACAGGAGATCAGATACAAACTACAGGAGATCAGATACAAACTACAGGAGATCAGATACAAACTACAGGAGATCAGATACAAACTACAGGAGATCAGATACAAACTACAGGAGATCAGATACAAACTACAGGAGATCAGATACAAACTACAGGAGATCAGATACAAACTACAGGAGATCAGATACAAACTACAGGAGATCAGATACAAACTACAGGAGATCAGATACAAACTACAGGAGATCAGATACAAACTACAGGAGATCAGATACAAACTACAGGAGATCAGATACAAACTACAGGAGATCAGATACAAACTACAGGAGATCAGATACAAACTACAGGAGATCAGATACAAACTACAGGAGATCAGATACAAACTACAGGAGATCAGATACAAACTACAGGAGATCAGATACAAACTACAGGAGATCAGATACAAACTACAGGAGATCAGATACAAACTACAGGAGATCAGATACAAACTACAGGAGATCAGATACAAACTACAGGAGATCAGATACAAACTACAGGAGATCAGATACAAACTACAGGAGATCAGATACAAACTACAGGAGATCAGATACAAACTACAGGAGATCAGATACAAACTACAGGAGATCAGATACAAACTACAGGAGATCAGATACAAACTACAGGAGATCAGATACAAACTACAGGAGATCAGATACAAACTACAGGAGATCAGATACAAACTACAGGAGATCAGATACAAACTACAGGAGATCAGATACAAACTACAGGAGATCAGATACAAACTACAGGAGATCAGATACAAACTACAGGAGATCAGATACAAACTACAGGAGATCAGATACAAACTACAGGAGATCAGATACAAACTACAGGAGATCAGATACAAACTACAGGAGATCAGATACAAACTACAGGAGATCAGATACAAACTACAGGAGATCAGATACAAACTACAGGAGATCAGATACAAACTACAGGAGATCAGATACAAACTACAGGAGATCAGATACAAACTACAGGAGATCAGATACAAACTACAGGAGATCAGATACAAACTACAGGAGATCAGATACAAACTACAGGAGATCAGATACAAACTACAGGAGATCAGATACAAACTACAGGAGATCAGATACAAACTACAGGAGATCAGATACAAACTACAGGAGATCAGATACAAACTACAGGAGATCAGATACAAACTACAGGAGATCAGATACAAACTACAGGAGATCAGATACAAACTACAGGAGATCAGATACAAACTACAGGAGATCAGATACAAACTACAGGAGATCAGATACAAACTACAGGAGATCAGATACAAACTACAGGAGATCAGATACAAACTACAGGAGATCAGATACAAACTACAGGAGATCAGATACAAACTACAGGAGATCAGATACAAACTACAGGAGATCAGATACAAACTACAGGAGATCAGATACAAACTACAGGAGATCAGATACAAACTACAGGAGATCAGATACAAACTACAGGAGATCAGATACAAACTACAGGAGATCAGATACAAACTACAGGAGATCAGATACAAACTACAGGAGATCAGATACAAACTACAGGAGATCAGATACAAACTACAGGAGATCAGATACAAACTACAGGAGATCAGATACAAACTACAGGAGATCAGATACAAACTACAGGAGATCAGATACAAACTACAGGAGATCAGATACAAACTACAGGAGATCAGATACAAACTACAGGAGATCAGATACAAACTACAGGAGATCAGATACAAACTACAGGAGATCAGATACAAACTACAGGAGATCAGATACAAACTACAGGAGATCAGATACAAACTACAGGAGATCAGATACAAACTACAGGAGATCAGATACAAACTACAGGAGATCAGATACAAACTACAGGAGATCAGATACAAACTACAGGAGATCAGATACAAACTACAGGAGATCAGATACAAACTACAGGAGATCAGATACAAACTACAGGAGATCAGATACAAACTACAGGAGATCAGATACAAACTACAGGAGATCAGATACAAACTACAGGAGATCAGATACAAACTACAGGAGATCAGATACAAACTACAGGAGATCAGATACAAACTACAGGAGATCAGATACAAACTACAGGAGATCAGATACAAACTACAGGAGATCAGATACAAACTACAGGAGATCAGATACAAACTACAGGAGATCAGATACAAACTACAGGAGATCAGATACAAACTACAGGAGATCAGATACAAACTACAGGAGATCAGATACAAACTACAGGAGATCAGATACAAACTACAGGAGATCAGATACAAACTACAGGAGATCAGATACAAACTACAGGAGATCAGATACAAACTACAGGAGATCAGATACAAACTACAGGAGATCAGATACAAACTACAGGAGATCAGATACAAACTACAGGAGATCAGATACAAACTACAGGAGATCAGATACAAACTACAGGAGATCAGATACAAACTACAGGAGATCAGATACAAACTACAGGAGATCAGATACAAACTACAGGAGATCAGATACAAACTACAGGAGATCAGATACAAACTACAGGAGATCAGATACAAACTACAGGAGATCAGATACAAACTACAGGAGATCAGATACAAACTACAGGAGATCAGATACAAACTACAGGAGATCAGATACAAACTACAGGAGATCAGATACAAACTACAGGAGATCAGATACAAACTACAGGAGATCAGATACAAACTACAGGAGATCAGATACAAACTACAGGAGATCAGATACAAACTACAGGAGATCAGATACAAACTACAGGAGATCAGATACAAACTACAGGAGATCAGATACAAACTACAGGAGATCAGATACAAACTACAGGAGATCAGATACAAACTACAGGAGATCAGATACAAACTACAGGAGATCAGATACAAACTACAGGAGATCAGATACAAACTACAGGAGATCAGATACAAACTACAGGAGATCAGATACAAACTACAGGAGATCAGATACAAACTACAGGAGATCAGATACAAACTACAGGAGATCAGATACAAACTACAGGAGATCAGATACAAACTACAGGAGATCAGATACAAACTACAGGAGATCAGATACAAACTACAGGAGATCAGATACAAACTACAGGAGATCAGATACAAACTACAGGAGATCAGATACAAACTACAGGAGATCAGATACAAACTACAGGAGATCAGATACAAACTACAGGAGATCAGATACAAACTACAGGAGATCAGATACAAACTACAGGAGATCAGATACAAACTACAGGAGATCAGATACAAACTACAGGAGATCAGATACAAACTACAGGAGATCAGATACAAACTACAGGAGATCAGATACAAACTACAGGAGATCAGATACAAACTACAGGAGATCAGATACAAACTACAGGAGATCAGATACAAACTACAGGAGATCAGATACAAACTACAGGAGATCAGATACAAACTACAGGAGATCAGATACAAACTACAGGAGATCAGATACAAACTACAGGAGATCAGATACAAACTACAGGAGATCAGATACAAACTACAGGAGATCAGATACAAACTACAGGAGATCAGATACAAACTACAGGAGATCAGATACAAACTACAGGAGATCAGATACAAACTACAGGAGATCAGATACAAACTACAGGAGATCAGATACAAACTACAGGAGATCAGATACAAACTACAGGAGATCAGATACAAACTACAGGAGATCAGATACAAACTACAGGAGATCAGATACAAACTACAGGAGATCAGATACAAACTACAGGAGATCAGATACAAACTACAGGAGATCAGATACAAACTACAGGAGATCAGATACAAACTACAGGAGATCAGATACAAACTACAGGAGATCAGATACAAACTACAGGAGATCAGATACAAACTACAGGAGATCAGATACAAACTACAGGAGATCAGATACAAACTACAGGAGATCAGATACAAACTACAGGAGATCAGATACAAACTACAGGAGATCAGATACAAACTACAGGAGATCAGATACAAACTACAGGAGATCAGATACAAACTACAGGAGATCAGATACAAACTACAGGAGATCAGATACAAACTACAGGAGATCAGATACAAACTACAGGAGATCAGATACAAACTACAGGAGATCAGATACAAACTACAGGAGATCAGATACAAACTACAGGAGATCAGATACAAACTACAGGAGATCAGATACAAACTACAGGAGATCAGATACAAACTACAGGAGATCAGATACAAACTACAGGAGATCAGATACAAACTACAGGAGATCAGATACAAACTACAGGAGATCAGATACAAACTACAGGAGATCAGATACAAACTACAGGAGATCAGATACAAACTACAGGAGATCAGATACAAACTACAGGAGATCAGATACAAACTACAGGAGATCAGATACAAACTACAGGAGATCAGATACAAACTACAGGAGATCAGATACAAACTACAGGAGATCAGATACAAACTACAGGAGATCAGATACAAACTACAGGAGATCAGATACAAACTACAGGAGATCAGATACAAACTACAGGAGATCAGATACAAACTACAGGAGATCAGATACAAACTACAGGAGATCAGATACAAACTACAGGAGATCAGATACAAACTACAGGAGATCAGATACAAACTACAGGAGATCAGATACAAACTACAGGAGATCAGATACAAACTACAGGAGATCAGATACAAACTACAGGAGATCAGATACAAACTACAGGAGATCAGATACAAACTACAGGAGATCAGATACAAACTACAGGAGATCAGATACAAACTACAGGAGATCAGATACAAACTACAGGAGATCAGATACAAACTACAGGAGATCAGATACAAACTACAGGAGATCAGATACAAACTACAGGAGATCAGATACAAACTACAGGAGATCAGATACAAACTACAGGAGATCAGATACAAACTACAGGAGATCAGATACAAACTACAGGAGATCAGATACAAACTACAGGAGATCAGATACAAACTACAGGAGATCAGATACAAACTACAGGAGATCAGATACAAACTACAGGAGATCAGATACAAACTACAGGAGATCAGATACAAACTACAGGAGATCAGATACAAACTACAGGAGATCAGATACAAACTACAGGAGATCAGATACAAACTACAGGAGATCAGATACAAACTACAGGAGATCAGATACAAACTACAGGAGATCAGATACAAACTACAGGAGATCAGATACAAACTACAGGAGATCAGATACAAACTACAGGAGATCAGATACAAACTACAGGAGATCAGATACAAACTACAGGAGATCAGATACAAACTACAGGAGATCAGATACAAACTACAGGAGATCAGATACAAACTACAGGAGATCAGATACAAACTACAGGAGATCAGATACAAACTACAGGAGATCAGATACAAACTACAGGAGATCAGATACAAACTACAGGAGATCAGATACAAACTACAGGAGATCAGATACAAACTACAGGAGATCAGATACAAACTACAGGAGATCAGATACAAACTACAGGAGATCAGATACAAACTACAGGAGATCAGATACAAACTACAGGAGATCAGATACAAACTACAGGAGATCAGATACAAACTACAGGAGATCAGATACAAACTACAGGAGATCAGATACAAACTACAGGAGATCAGATACAAACTACAGGAGATCAGATACAAACTACAGGAGATCAGATACAAACTACAGGAGATCAGATACAAACTACAGGAGATCAGATACAAACTACAGGAGATCAGATACAAACTACAGGAGATCAGATACAAACTACAGGAGATCAGATACAAACTACAGGAGATCAGATACAAACTACAGGAGATCAGATACAAACTACAGGAGATCAGATACAAACTACAGGAGATCAGATACAAACTACAGGAGATCAGATACAAACTACAGGAGATCAGATACAAACTACAGGAGATCAGATACAAACTACAGGAGATCAGATACAAACTACAGGAGATCAGATACAAACTACAGGAGATCAGATACAAACTACAGGAGATCAGATACAAACTACAGGAGATCAGATACAAACTACAGGAGATCAGATACAAACTACAGGAGATCAGATACAAACTACAGGAGATCAGATACAAACTACAGGAGATCAGATACAAACTACAGGAGATCAGATACAAACTACAGGAGATCAGATACAAACTACAGGAGATCAGATACAAACTACAGGAGATCAGATACAAACTACAGGAGATCAGATACAAACTACAGGAGATCAGATACAAACTACAGGAGATCAGATACAAACTACAGGAGATCAGATACAAACTACAGGAGATCAGATACAAACTACAGGAGATCAGATACAAACTACAGGAGATCAGATACAAACTACAGGAGATCAGATACAAACTACAGGAGATCAGATACAAACTACAGGAGATCAGATACAAACTACAGGAGATCAGATACAAACTACAGGAGATCAGATACAAACTACAGGAGATCAGATACAAACTACAGGAGATCAGATACAAACTACAGGAGATCAGATACAAACTACAGGAGATCAGATACAAACTACAGGAGATCAGATACAAACTACAGGAGATCAGATACAAACTACAGGAGATCAGATACAAACTACAGGAGATCAGATACAAACTACAGGAGATCAGATACAAACTACAGGAGATCAGATACAAACTACAGGAGATCAGATACAAACTACAGGAGATCAGATACAAACTACAGGAGATCAGATACAAACTACAGGAGATCAGATACAAACTACAGGAGATCAGATACAAACTACAGGAGATCAGATACAAACTACAGGAGATCAGATACAAACTACAGGAGATCAGATACAAACTACAGGAGATCAGATACAAACTACAGGAGATCAGATACAAACTACAGGAGATCAGATACAAACTACAGGAGATCAGATACAAACTACAGGAGATCAGATACAAACTACAGGAGATCAGATACAAACTACAGGAGATCAGATACAAACTACAGGAGATCAGATACAAACTACAGGAGATCAGATACAAACTACAGGAGATCAGATACAAACTACAGGAGATCAGATACAAACTACAGGAGATCAGATACAAACTACAGGAGATCAGATACAAACTACAGGAGATCAGATACAAACTACAGGAGATCAGATACAAACTACAGGAGATCAGATACAAACTACAGGAGATCAGATACAAACTACAGGAGATCAGATACAAACTACAGGAGATCAGATACAAACTACAGGAGATCAGATACAAACTACAGGAGATCAGATACAAACTACAGGAGATCAGATACAAACTACAGGAGATCAGATACAAACTACAGGAGATCAGATACAAACTACAGGAGATCAGATACAAACTACAGGAGATCAGATACAAACTACAGGAGATCAGATACAAACTACAGGAGATCAGATACAAACTACAGGAGATCAGATACAAACTACAGGAGATCAGATACAAACTACAGGAGATCAGATACAAACTACAGGAGATCAGATACAAACTACAGGAGATCAGATACAAACTACAGGAGATCAGATACAAACTACAGGAGATCAGATACAAACTACAGGAGATCAGATACAAACTACAGGAGATCAGATACAAACTACAGGAGATCAGATACAAACTACAGGAGATCAGATACAAACTACAGGAGATCAGATACAAACTACAGGAGATCAGATACAAACTACAGGAGATCAGATACAAACTACAGGAGATCAGATACAAACTACAGGAGATCAGATACAAACTACAGGAGATCAGATACAAACTACAGGAGATCAGATACAAACTACAGGAGATCAGATACAAACTACAGGAGATCAGATACAAACTACAGGAGATCAGATACAAACTACAGGAGATCAGATACAAACTACAGGAGATCAGATACAAACTACAGGAGATCAGATACAAACTACAGGAGATCAGATACAAACTACAGGAGATCAGATACAAACTACAGGAGATCAGATACAAACTACAGGAGATCAGATACAAACTACAGGAGATCAGATACAAACTACAGGAGATCAGATACAAACTACAGGAGATCAGATACAAACTACAGGAGATCAGATACAAACTACAGGAGATCAGATACAAACTACAGGAGATCAGATACAAACTACAGGAGATCAGATACAAACTACAGGAGATCAGATACAAACTACAGGAGATCAGATACAAACTACAGGAGATCAGATACAAACTACAGGAGATCAGATACAAACTACAGGAGATCAGATACAAACTACAGGAGATCAGATACAAACTACAGGAGATCAGATACAAACTACAGGAGATCAGATACAAACTACAGGAGATCAGATACAAACTACAGGAGATCAGATACAAACTACAGGAGATCAGATACAAACTACAGGAGATCAGATACAAACTACAGGAGATCAGATACAAACTACAGGAGATCAGATACAAACTACAGGAGATCAGATACAAACTACAGGAGATCAGATACAAACTACAGGAGATCAGATACAAACTACAGGAGATCAGATACAAACTACAGGAGATCAGATACAAACTACAGGAGATCAGATACAAACTACAGGAGATCAGATACAAACTACAGGAGATCAGATACAAACTACAGGAGATCAGATACAAACTACAGGAGATCAGATACAAACTACAGGAGATCAGATACAAACTACAGGAGATCAGATACAAACTACAGGAGATCAGATACAAACTACAGGAGATCAGATACAAACTACAGGAGATCAGATACAAACTACAGGAGATCAGATACAAACTACAGGAGATCAGATACAAACTACAGGAGATCAGATACAAACTACAGGAGATCAGATACAAACTACAGGAGATCAGATACAAACTACAGGAGATCAGATACAAACTACAGGAGATCAGATACAAACTACAGGAGATCAGATACAAACTACAGGAGATCAGATACAAACTACAGGAGATCAGATACAAACTACAGGAGATCAGATACAAACTACAGGAGATCAGATACAAACTACAGGAGATCAGATACAAACTACAGGAGATCAGATACAAACTACAGGAGATCAGATACAAACTACAGGAGATCAGATACAAACTACAGGAGATCAGATACAAACTACAGGAGATCAGATACAAACTACAGGAGATCAGATACAAACTACAGGAGATCAGATACAAACTACAGGAGATCAGATACAAACTACAGGAGATCAGATACAAACTACAGGAGATCAGATACAAACTACAGGAGATCAGATACAAACTACAGGAGATCAGATACAAACTACAGGAGATCAGATACAAACTACAGGAGATCAGATACAAACTACAGGAGATCAGATACAAACTACAGGAGATCAGATACAAACTACAGGAGATCAGATACAAACTACAGGAGATCAGATACAAACTACAGGAGATCAGATACAAACTACAGGAGATCAGATACAAACTACAGGAGATCAGATACAAACTACAGGAGATCAGATACAAACTACAGGAGATCAGATACAAACTACAGGAGATCAGATACAAACTACAGGAGATCAGATACAAACTACAGGAGATCAGATACAAACTACAGGAGATCAGATACAAACTACAGGAGATCAGATACAAACTACAGGAGATCAGATACAAACTACAGGAGATCAGATACAAACTACAGGAGATCAGATACAAACTACAGGAGATCAGATACAAACTACAGGAGATCAGATACAAACTACAGGAGATCAGATACAAACTACAGGAGATCAGATACAAACTACAGGAGATCAGATACAAACTACAGGAGATCAGATACAAACTACAGGAGATCAGATACAAACTACAGGAGATCAGATACAAACTACAGGAGATCAGATACAAACTACAGGAGATCAGATACAAACTACAGGAGATCAGATACAAACTACAGGAGATCAGATACAAACTACAGGAGATCAGATACAAACTACAGGAGATCAGATACAAACTACAGGAGATCAGATACAAACTACAGGAGATCAGATACAAACTACAGGAGATCAGATACAAACTACAGGAGATCAGATACAAACTACAGGAGATCAGATACAAACTACAGGAGATCAGATACAAACTACAGGAGATCAGATACAAACTACAGGAGATCAGATACAAACTACAGGAGATCAGATACAAACTACAGGAGATCAGATACAAACTACAGGAGATCAGATACAAACTACAGGAGATCAGATACAAACTACAGGAGATCAGATACAAACTACAGGAGATCAGATACAAACTACAGGAGATCAGATACAAACTACAGGAGATCAGATACAAACTACAGGAGATCAGATACAAACTACAGGAGATCAGATACAAACTACAGGAGATCAGATACAAACTACAGGAGATCAGATACAAACTACAGGAGATCAGATACAAACTACAGGAGATCAGATACAAACTACAGGAGATCAGATACAAACTACAGGAGATCAGATACAAACTACAGGAGATCAGATACAAACTACAGGAGATCAGATACAAACTACAGGAGATCAGATACAAACTACAGGAGATCAGATACAAACTACAGGAGATCAGATACAAACTACAGGAGATCAGATACAAACTACAGGAGATCAGATACAAACTACAGGAGATCAGATACAAACTACAGGAGATCAGATACAAACTACAGGAGATCAGATACAAACTACAGGAGATCAGATACAAACTACAGGAGATCAGATACAAACTACAGGAGATCAGATACAAACTACAGGAGATCAGATACAAACTACAGGAGATCAGATACAAACTACAGGAGATCAGATACAAACTACAGGAGATCAGATACAAACTACAGGAGATCAGATACAAACTACAGGAGATCAGATACAAACTACAGGAGATCAGATACAAACTACAGGAGATCAGATACAAACTACAGGAGATCAGATACAAACTACAGGAGATCAGATACAAACTACAGGAGATCAGATACAAACTACAGGAGATCAGATACAAACTACAGGAGATCAGATACAAACTACAGGAGATCAGATACAAACTACAGGAGATCAGATACAAACTACAGGAGATCAGATACAAACTACAGGAGATCAGATACAAACTACAGGAGATCAGATACAAACTACAGGAGATCAGATACAAACTACAGGAGATCAGATACAAACTACAGGAGATCAGATACAAACTACAGGAGATCAGATACAAACTACAGGAGATCAGATACAAACTACAGGAGATCAGATACAAACTACAGGAGATCAGATACAAACTACAGGAGATCAGATACAAACTACAGGAGATCAGATACAAACTACAGGAGATCAGATACAAACTACAGGAGATCAGATACAAACTACAGGAGATCAGATACAAACTACAGGAGATCAGATACAAACTACAGGAGATCAGATACAAACTACAGGAGATCAGATACAAACTACAGGAGATCAGATACAAACTACAGGAGATCAGATACAAACTACAGGAGATCAGATACAAACTACAGGAGATCAGATACAAACTACAGGAGATCAGATACAAACTACAGGAGATCAGATACAAACTACAGGAGATCAGATACAAACTACAGGAGATCAGATACAAACTACAGGAGATCAGATACAAACTACAGGAGATCAGATACAAACTACAGGAGATCAGATACAAACTACAGGAGATCAGATACAAACTACAGGAGATCAGATACAAACTACAGGAGATCAGATACAAACTACAGGAGATCAGATACAAACTACAGGAGATCAGATACAAACTACAGGAGATCAGATACAAACTACAGGAGATCAGATACAAACTACAGGAGATCAGATACAAACTACAGGAGATCAGATACAAACTACAGGAGATCAGATACAAACTACAGGAGATCAGATACAAACTACAGGAGATCAGATACAAACTACAGGAGATCAGATACAAACTACAGGAGATCAGATACAAACTACAGGAGATCAGATACAAACTACAGGAGATCAGATACAAACTACAGGAGATCAGATACAAACTACAGGAGATCAGATACAAACTACAGGAGATCAGATACAAACTACAGGAGATCAGATACAAACTACAGGAGATCAGATACAAACTACAGGAGATCAGATACAAACTACAGGAGATCAGATACAAACTACAGGAGATCAGATACAAACTACAGGAGATCAGATACAAACTACAGGAGATCAGATACAAACTACAGGAGATCAGATACAAACTACAGGAGATCAGATACAAACTACAGGAGATCAGATACAAACTACAGGAGATCAGATACAAACTACAGGAGATCAGATACAAACTACAGGAGATCAGATACAAACTACAGGAGATCAGATACAAACTACAGGAGATCAGATACAAACTACAGGAGATCAGATACAAACTACAGGAGATCAGATACAAACTACAGGAGATCAGATACAAACTACAGGAGATCAGATACAAACTACAGGAGATCAGATACAAACTACAGGAGATCAGATACAAACTACAGGAGATCAGATACAAACTACAGGAGATCAGATACAAACTACAGGAGATCAGATACAAACTACAGGAGATCAGATACAAACTACAGGAGATCAGATACAAACTACAGGAGATCAGATACAAACTACAGGAGATCAGATACAAACTACAGGAGATCAGATACAAACTACAGGAGATCAGATACAAACTACAGGAGATCAGATACAAACTACAGGAGATCAGATACAAACTACAGGAGATCAGATACAAACTACAGGAGATCAGATACAAACTACAGGAGATCAGATACAAACTACAGGAGATCAGATACAAACTACAGGAGATCAGATACAAACTACAGGAGATCAGATACAAACTACAGGAGATCAGATACAAACTACAGGAGATCAGATACAAACTACAGGAGATCAGATACAAACTACAGGAGATCAGATACAAACTACAGGAGATCAGATACAAACTACAGGAGATCAGATACAAACTACAGGAGATCAGATACAAACTACAGGAGATCAGATACAAACTACAGGAGATCAGATACAAACTACAGGAGATCAGATACAAACTACAGGAGATCAGATACAAACTACAGGAGATCAGATACAAACTACAGGAGATCAGATACAAACTACAGGAGATCAGATACAAACTACAGGAGATCAGATACAAACTACAGGAGATCAGATACAAACTACAGGAGATCAGATACAAACTACAGGAGATCAGATACAAACTACAGGAGATCAGATACAAACTACAGGAGATCAGATACAAACTACAGGAGATCAGATACAAACTACAGGAGATCAGATACAAACTACAGGAGATCAGATACAAACTACAGGAGATCAGATACAAACTACAGGAGATCAGATACAAACTACAGGAGATCAGATACAAACTACAGGAGATCAGATACAAACTACAGGAGATCAGATACAAACTACAGGAGATCAGATACAAACTACAGGAGATCAGATACAAACTACAGGAGATCAGATACAAACTACAGGAGATCAGATACAAACTACAGGAGATCAGATACAAACTACAGGAGATCAGATACAAACTACAGGAGATCAGATACAAACTACAGGAGATCAGATACAAACTACAGGAGATCAGATACAAACTACAGGAGATCAGATACAAACTACAGGAGATCAGATACAAACTACAGGAGATCAGATACAAACTACAGGAGATCAGATACAAACTACAGGAGATCAGATACAAACTACAGGAGATCAGATACAAACTACAGGAGATCAGATACAAACTACAGGAGATCAGATACAAACTACAGGAGATCAGATACAAACTACAGGAGATCAGATACAAACTACAGGAGATCAGATACAAACTACAGGAGATCAGATACAAACTACAGGAGATCAGATACAAACTACAGGAGATCAGATACAAACTACAGGAGATCAGATACAAACTACAGGAGATCAGATACAAACTACAGGAGATCAGATACAAACTACAGGAGATCAGATACAAACTACAGGAGATCAGATACAAACTACAGGAGATCAGATACAAACTACAGGAGATCAGATACAAACTACAGGAGATCAGATACAAACTACAGGAGATCAGATACAAACTACAGGAGATCAGATACAAACTACAGGAGATCAGATACAAACTACAGGAGATCAGATACAAACTACAGGAGATCAGATACAAACTACAGGAGATCAGATACAAACTACAGGAGATCAGATACAAACTACAGGAGATCAGATACAAACTACAGGAGATCAGATACAAACTACAGGAGATCAGATACAAACTACAGGAGATCAGATACAAACTACAGGAGATCAGATACAAACTACAGGAGATCAGATACAAACTACAGGAGATCAGATACAAACTACAGGAGATCAGATACAAACTACAGGAGATCAGATACAAACTACAGGAGATCAGATACAAACTACAGGAGATCAGATACAAACTACAGGAGATCAGATACAAACTACAGGAGATCAGATACAAACTACAGGAGATCAGATACAAACTACAGGAGATCAGATACAAACTACAGGAGATCAGATACAAACTACAGGAGATCAGATACAAACTACAGGAGATCAGATACAAACTACAGGAGATCAGATACAAACTACAGGAGATCAGATACAAACTACAGGAGATCAGATACAAACTACAGGAGATCAGATACAAACTACAGGAGATCAGATACAAACTACAGGAGATCAGATACAAACTACAGGAGATCAGATACAAACTACAGGAGATCAGATACAAACTACAGGAGATCAGATACAAACTACAGGAGATCAGATACAAACTACAGGAGATCAGATACAAACTACAGGAGATCAGATACAAACTACAGGAGATCAGATACAAACTACAGGAGATCAGATACAAACTACAGGAGATCAGATACAAACTACAGGAGATCAGATACAAACTACAGGAGATCAGATACAAACTACAGGAGATCAGATACAAACTACAGGAGATCAGATACAAACTACAGGAGATCAGATACAAACTACAGGAGATCAGATACAAACTACAGGAGATCAGATACAAACTACAGGAGATCAGATACAAACTACAGGAGATCAGATACAAACTACAGGAGATCAGATACAAACTACAGGAGATCAGATACAAACTACAGGAGATCAGATACAAACTACAGGAGATCAGATACAAACTACAGGAGATCAGATACAAACTACAGGAGATCAGATACAAACTACAGGAGATCAGATACAAACTACAGGAGATCAGATACAAACTACAGGAGATCAGATACAAACTACAGGAGATCAGATACAAACTACAGGAGATCAGATACAAACTACAGGAGATCAGATACAAACTACAGGAGATCAGATACAAACTACAGGAGATCAGATACAAACTACAGGAGATCAGATACAAACTACAGGAGATCAGATACAAACTACAGGAGATCAGATACAAACTACAGGAGATCAGATACAAACTACAGGAGATCAGATACAAACTACAGGAGATCAGATACAAACTACAGGAGATCAGATACAAACTACAGGAGATCAGATACAAACTACAGGAGATCAGATACAAACTACAGGAGATCAGATACAAACTACAGGAGATCAGATACAAACTACAGGAGATCAGATACAAACTACAGGAGATCAGATACAAACTACAGGAGATCAGATACAAACTACAGGAGATCAGATACAAACTACAGGAGATCAGATACAAACTACAGGAGATCAGATACAAACTACAGGAGATCAGATACAAACTACAGGAGATCAGATACAAACTACAGGAGATCAGATACAAACTACAGGAGATCAGATACAAACTACAGGAGATCAGATACAAACTACAGGAGATCAGATACAAACTACAGGAGATCAGATACAAACTACAGGAGATCAGATACAAACTACAGGAGATCAGATACAAACTACAGGAGATCAGATACAAACTACAGGAGATCAGATACAAACTACAGGAGATCAGATACAAACTACAGGAGATCAGATACAAACTACAGGAGATCAGATACAAACTACAGGAGATCAGATACAAACTACAGGAGATCAGATACAAACTACAGGAGATCAGATACAAACTACAGGAGATCAGATACAAACTACAGGAGATCAGATACAAACTACAGGAGATCAGATACAAACTACAGGAGATCAGATACAAACTACAGGAGATCAGATACAAACTACAGGAGATCAGATACAAACTACAGGAGATCAGATACAAACTACAGGAGATCAGATACAAACTACAGGAGATCAGATACAAACTACAGGAGATCAGATACAAACTACAGGAGATCAGATACAAACTACAGGAGATCAGATACAAACTACAGGAGATCAGATACAAACTACAGGAGATCAGATACAAACTACAGGAGATCAGATACAAACTACAGGAGATCAGATACAAACTACAGGAGATCAGATACAAACTACAGGAGATCAGATACAAACTACAGGAGATCAGATACAAACTACAGGAGATCAGATACAAACTACAGGAGATCAGATACAAACTACAGGAGATCAGATACAAACTACAGGAGATCAGATACAAACTACAGGAGATCAGATACAAACTACAGGAGATCAGATACAAACTACAGGAGATCAGATACAAACTACAGGAGATCAGATACAAACTACAGGAGATCAGATACAAACTACAGGAGATCAGATACAAACTACAGGAGATCAGATACAAACTACAGGAGATCAGATACAAACTACAGGAGATCAGATACAAACTACAGGAGATCAGATACAAACTACAGGAGATCAGATACAAACTACAGGAGATCAGATACAAACTACAGGAGATCAGATACAAACTACAGGAGATCAGATACAAACTACAGGAGATCAGATACAAACTACAGGAGATCAGATACAAACTACAGGAGATCAGATACAAACTACAGGAGATCAGATACAAACTACAGGAGATCAGATACAAACTACAGGAGATCAGATACAAACTACAGGAGATCAGATACAAACTACAGGAGATCAGATACAAACTACAGGAGATCAGATACAAACTACAGGAGATCAGATACAAACTACAGGAGATCAGATACAAACTACAGGAGATCAGATACAAACTACAGGAGATCAGATACAAACTACAGGAGATCAGATACAAACTACAGGAGATCAGATACAAACTACAGGAGATCAGATACAAACTACAGGAGATCAGATACAAACTACAGGAGATCAGATACAAACTACAGGAGATCAGATACAAACTACAGGAGATCAGATACAAACTACAGGAGATCAGATACAAACTACAGGAGATCAGATACAAACTACAGGAGATCAGATACAAACTACAGGAGATCAGATACAAACTACAGGAGATCAGATACAAACTACAGGAGATCAGATACAAACTACAGGAGATCAGATACAAACTACAGGAGATCAGATACAAACTACAGGAGATCAGATACAAACTACAGGAGATCAGATACAAACTACAGGAGATCAGATACAAACTACAGGAGATCAGATACAAACTACAGGAGATCAGATACAAACTACAGGAGATCAGATACAAACTACAGGAGATCAGATACAAACTACAGGAGATCAGATACAAACTACAGGAGATCAGATACAAACTACAGGAGATCAGATACAAACTACAGGAGATCAGATACAAACTACAGGAGATCAGATACAAACTACAGGAGATCAGATACAAACTACAGGAGATCAGATACAAACTACAGGAGATCAGATACAAACTACAGGAGATCAGATACAAACTACAGGAGATCAGATACAAACTACAGGAGATCAGATACAAACTACAGGAGATCAGATACAAACTACAGGAGATCAGATACAAACTACAGGAGATCAGATACAAACTACAGGAGATCAGATACAAACTACAGGAGATCAGATACAAACTACAGGAGATCAGATACAAACTACAGGAGATCAGATACAAACTACAGGAGATCAGATACAAACTACAGGAGATCAGATACAAACTACAGGAGATCAGATACAAACTACAGGAGATCAGATACAAACTACAGGAGATCAGATACAAACTACAGGAGATCAGATACAAACTACAGGAGATCAGATACAAACTACAGGAGATCAGATACAAACTACAGGAGATCAGATACAAACTACAGGAGATCAGATACAAACTACAGGAGATCAGATACAAACTACAGGAGATCAGATACAAACTACAGGAGATCAGATACAAACTACAGGAGATCAGATACAAACTACAGGAGATCAGATACAAACTACAGGAGATCAGATACAAACTACAGGAGATCAGATACAAACTACAGGAGATCAGATACAAACTACAGGAGATCAGATACAAACTACAGGAGATCAGATACAAACTACAGGAGATCAGATACAAACTACAGGAGATCAGATACAAACTACAGGAGATCAGATACAAACTACAGGAGATCAGATACAAACTACAGGAGATCAGATACAAACTACAGGAGATCAGATACAAACTACAGGAGATCAGATACAAACTACAGGAGATCAGATACAAACTACAGGAGATCAGATACAAACTACAGGAGATCAGATACAAACTACAGGAGATCAGATACAAACTACAGGAGATCAGATACAAACTACAGGAGATCAGATACAAACTACAGGAGATCAGATACAAACTACAGGAGATCAGATACAAACTACAGGAGATCAGATACAAACTACAGGAGATCAGATACAAACTACAGGAGATCAGATACAAACTACAGGAGATCAGATACAAACTACAGGAGATCAGATACAAACTACAGGAGATCAGATACAAACTACAGGAGATCAGATACAAACTACAGGAGATCAGATACAAACTACAGGAGATCAGATACAAACTACAGGAGATCAGATACAAACTACAGGAGATCAGATACAAACTACAGGAGATCAGATACAAACTACAGGAGATCAGATACAAACTACAGGAGATCAGATACAAACTACAGGAGATCAGATACAAACTACAGGAGATCAGATACAAACTACAGGAGATCAGATACAAACTACAGGAGATCAGATACAAACTACAGGAGATCAGATACAAACTACAGGAGATCAGATACAAACTACAGGAGATCAGATACAAACTACAGGAGATCAGATACAAACTACAGGAGATCAGATACAAACTACAGGAGATCAGATACAAACTACAGGAGATCAGATACAAACTACAGGAGATCAGATACAAACTACAGGAGATCAGATACAAACTACAGGAGATCAGATACAAACTACAGGAGATCAGATACAAACTACAGGAGATCAGATACAAACTACAGGAGATCAGATACAAACTACAGGAGATCAGATACAAACTACAGGAGATCAGATACAAACTACAGGAGATCAGATACAAACTACAGGAGATCAGATACAAACTACAGGAGATCAGATACAAACTACAGGAGATCAGATACAAACTACAGGAGATCAGATACAAACTACAGGAGATCAGATACAAACTACAGGAGATCAGATACAAACTACAGGAGATCAGATACAAACTACAGGAGATCAGATACAAACTACAGGAGATCAGATACAAACTACAGGAGATCAGATACAAACTACAGGAGATCAGATACAAACTACAGGAGATCAGATACAAACTACAGGAGATCAGATACAAACTACAGGAGATCAGATACAAACTACAGGAGATCAGATACAAACTACAGGAGATCAGATACAAACTACAGGAGATCAGATACAAACTACAGGAGATCAGATACAAACTACAGGAGATCAGATACAAACTACAGGAGATCAGATACAAACTACAGGAGATCAGATACAAACTACAGGAGATCAGATACAAACTACAGGAGATCAGATACAAACTACAGGAGATCAGATACAAACTACAGGAGATCAGATACAAACTACAGGAGATCAGATACAAACTACAGGAGATCAGATACAAACTACAGGAGATCAGATACAAACTACAGGAGATCAGATACAAACTACAGGAGATCAGATACAAACTACAGGAGATCAGATACAAACTACAGGAGATCAGATACAAACTACAGGAGATCAGATACAAACTACAGGAGATCAGATACAAACTACAGGAGATCAGATACAAACTACAGGAGATCAGATACAAACTACAGGAGATCAGATACAAACTACAGGAGATCAGATACAAACTACAGGAGATCAGATACAAACTACAGGAGATCAGATACAAACTACAGGAGATCAGATACAAACTACAGGAGATCAGATACAAACTACAGGAGATCAGATACAAACTACAGGAGATCAGATACAAACTACAGGAGATCAGATACAAACTACAGGAGATCAGATACAAACTACAGGAGATCAGATACAAACTACAGGAGATCAGATACAAACTACAGGAGATCAGATACAAACTACAGGAGATCAGATACAAACTACAGGAGATCAGATACAAACTACAGGAGATCAGATACAAACTACAGGAGATCAGATACAAACTACAGGAGATCAGATACAAACTACAGGAGATCAGATACAAACTACAGGAGATCAGATACAAACTACAGGAGATCAGATACAAACTACAGGAGATCAGATACAAACTACAGGAGATCAGATACAAACTACAGGAGATCAGATACAAACTACAGGAGATCAGATACAAACTACAGGAGATCAGATACAAACTACAGGAGATCAGATACAAACTACAGGAGATCAGATACAAACTACAGGAGATCAGATACAAACTACAGGAGATCAGATACAAACTACAGGAGATCAGATACAAACTACAGGAGATCAGATACAAACTACAGGAGATCAGATACAAACTACAGGAGATCAGATACAAACTACAGGAGATCAGATACAAACTACAGGAGATCAGATACAAACTACAGGAGATCAGATACAAACTACAGGAGATCAGATACAAACTACAGGAGATCAGATACAAACTACAGGAGATCAGATACAAACTACAGGAGATCAGATACAAACTACAGGAGATCAGATACAAACTACAGGAGATCAGATACAAACTACAGGAGATCAGATACAAACTACAGGAGATCAGATACAAACTACAGGAGATCAGATACAAACTACAGGAGATCAGATACAAACTACAGGAGATCAGATACAAACTACAGGAGATCAGATACAAACTACAGGAGATCAGATACAAACTACAGGAGATCAGATACAAACTACAGGAGATCAGATACAAACTACAGGAGATCAGATACAAACTACAGGAGATCAGATACAAACTACAGGAGATCAGATACAAACTACAGGAGATCAGATACAAACTACAGGAGATCAGATACAAACTACAGGAGATCAGATACAAACTACAGGAGATCAGATACAAACTACAGGAGATCAGATACAAACTACAGGAGATCAGATACAAACTACAGGAGATCAGATACAAACTACAGGAGATCAGATACAAACTACAGGAGATCAGATACAAACTACAGGAGATCAGATACAAACTACAGGAGATCAGATACAAACTACAGGAGATCAGATACAAACTACAGGAGATCAGATACAAACTACAGGAGATCAGATACAAACTACAGGAGATCAGATACAAACTACAGGAGATCAGATACAAACTACAGGAGATCAGATACAAACTACAGGAGATCAGATACAAACTACAGGAGATCAGATACAAACTACAGGAGATCAGATACAAACTACAGGAGATCAGATACAAACTACAGGAGATCAGATACAAACTACAGGAGATCAGATACAAACTACAGGAGATCAGATACAAACTACAGGAGATCAGATACAAACTACAGGAGATCAGATACAAACTACAGGAGATCAGATACAAACTACAGGAGATCAGATACAAACTACAGGAGATCAGATACAAACTACAGGAGATCAGATACAAACTACAGGAGATCAGATACAAACTACAGGAGATCAGATACAAACTACAGGAGATCAGATACAAACTACAGGAGATCAGATACAAACTACAGGAGATCAGATACAAACTACAGGAGATCAGATACAAACTACAGGAGATCAGATACAAACTACAGGAGATCAGATACAAACTACAGGAGATCAGATACAAACTACAGGAGATCAGATACAAACTACAGGAGATCAGATACAAACTACAGGAGATCAGATACAAACTACAGGAGATCAGATACAAACTACAGGAGATCAGATACAAACTACAGGAGATCAGATACAAACTACAGGAGATCAGATACAAACTACAGGAGATCAGATACAAACTACAGGAGATCAGATACAAACTACAGGAGATCAGATACAAACTACAGGAGATCAGATACAAACTACAGGAGATCAGATACAAACTACAGGAGATCAGATACAAACTACAGGAGATCAGATACAAACTACAGGAGATCAGATACAAACTACAGGAGATCAGATACAAACTACAGGAGATCAGATACAAACTACAGGAGATCAGATACAAACTACAGGAGATCAGATACAAACTACAGGAGATCAGATACAAACTACAGGAGATCAGATACAAACTACAGGAGATCAGATACAAACTACAGGAGATCAGATACAAACTACAGGAGATCAGATACAAACTACAGGAGATCAGATACAAACTACAGGAGATCAGATACAAACTACAGGAGATCAGATACAAACTACAGGAGATCAGATACAAACTACAGGAGATCAGATACAAACTACAGGAGATCAGATACAAACTACAGGAGATCAGATACAAACTACAGGAGATCAGATACAAACTACAGGAGATCAGATACAAACTACAGGAGATCAGATACAAACTACAGGAGATCAGATACAAACTACAGGAGATCAGATACAAACTACAGGAGATCAGATACAAACTACAGGAGATCAGATACAAACTACAGGAGATCAGATACAAACTACAGGAGATCAGATACAAACTACAGGAGATCAGATACAAACTACAGGAGATCAGATACAAACTACAGGAGATCAGATACAAACTACAGGAGATCAGATACAAACTACAGGAGATCAGATACAAACTACAGGAGATCAGATACAAACTACAGGAGATCAGATACAAACTACAGGAGATCAGATACAAACTACAGGAGATCAGATACAAACTACAGGAGATCAGATACAAACTACAGGAGATCAGATACAAACTACAGGAGATCAGATACAAACTACAGGAGATCAGATACAAACTACAGGAGATCAGATACAAACTACAGGAGATCAGATACAAACTACAGGAGATCAGATACAAACTACAGGAGATCAGATACAAACTACAGGAGATCAGATACAAACTACAGGAGATCAGATACAAACTACAGGAGATCAGATACAAACTACAGGAGATCAGATACAAACTACAGGAGATCAGATACAAACTACAGGAGATCAGATACAAACTACAGGAGATCAGATACAAACTACAGGAGATCAGATACAAACTACAGGAGATCAGATACAAACTACAGGAGATCAGATACAAACTACAGGAGATCAGATACAAACTACAGGAGATCAGATACAAACTACAGGAGATCAGATACAAACTACAGGAGATCAGATACAAACTACAGGAGATCAGATACAAACTACAGGAGATCAGATACAAACTACAGGAGATCAGATACAAACTACAGGAGATCAGATACAAACTACAGGAGATCAGATACAAACTACAGGAGATCAGATACAAACTACAGGAGATCAGATACAAACTACAGGAGATCAGATACAAACTACAGGAGATCAGATACAAACTACAGGAGATCAGATACAAACTACAGGAGATCAGATACAAACTACAGGAGATCAGATACAAACTACAGGAGATCAGATACAAACTACAGGAGATCAGATACAAACTACAGGAGATCAGATACAAACTACAGGAGATCAGATACAAACTACAGGAGATCAGATACAAACTACAGGAGATCAGATACAAACTACAGGAGATCAGATACAAACTACAGGAGATCAGATACAAACTACAGGAGATCAGATACAAACTACAGGAGATCAGATACAAACTACAGGAGATCAGATACAAACTACAGGAGATCAGATACAAACTACAGGAGATCAGATACAAACTACAGGAGATCAGATACAAACTACAGGAGATCAGATACAAACTACAGGAGATCAGATACAAACTACAGGAGATCAGATACAAACTACAGGAGATCAGATACAAACTACAGGAGATCAGATACAAACTACAGGAGATCAGATACAAACTACAGGAGATCAGATACAAACTACAGGAGATCAGATACAAACTACAGGAGATCAGATACAAACTACAGGAGATCAGATACAAACTACAGGAGATCAGATACAAACTACAGGAGATCAGATACAAACTACAGGAGATCAGATACAAACTACAGGAGATCAGATACAAACTACAGGAGATCAGATACAAACTACAGGAGATCAGATACAAACTACAGGAGATCAGATACAAACTACAGGAGATCAGATACAAACTACAGGAGATCAGATACAAACTACAGGAGATCAGATACAAACTACAGGAGATCAGATACAAACTACAGGAGATCAGATACAAACTACAGGAGATCAGATACAAACTACAGGAGATCAGATACAAACTACAGGAGATCAGATACAAACTACAGGAGATCAGATACAAACTACAGGAGATCAGATACAAACTACAGGAGATCAGATACAAACTACAGGAGATCAGATACAAACTACAGGAGATCAGATACAAACTACAGGAGATCAGATACAAACTACAGGAGATCAGATACAAACTACAGGAGATCAGATACAAACTACAGGAGATCAGATACAAACTACAGGAGATCAGATACAAACTACAGGAGATCAGATACAAACTACAGGAGATCAGATACAAACTACAGGAGATCAGATACAAACTACAGGAGATCAGATACAAACTACAGGAGATCAGATACAAACTACAGGAGATCAGATACAAACTACAGGAGATCAGATACAAACTACAGGAGATCAGATACAAACTACAGGAGATCAGATACAAACTACAGGAGATCAGATACAAACTACAGGAGATCAGATACAAACTACAGGAGATCAGATACAAACTACAGGAGATCAGATACAAACTACAGGAGATCAGATACAAACTACAGGAGATCAGATACAAACTACAGGAGATCAGATACAAACTACAGGAGATCAGATACAAACTACAGGAGATCAGATACAAACTACAGGAGATCAGATACAAACTACAGGAGATCAGATACAAACTACAGGAGATCAGATACAAACTACAGGAGATCAGATACAAACTACAGGAGATCAGATACAAACTACAGGAGATCAGATACAAACTACAGGAGATCAGATACAAACTACAGGAGATCAGATACAAACTACAGGAGATCAGATACAAACTACAGGAGATCAGATACAAACTACAGGAGATCAGATACAAACTACAGGAGATCAGATACAAACTACAGGAGATCAGATACAAACTACAGGAGATCAGATACAAACTACAGGAGATCAGATACAAACTACAGGAGATCAGATACAAACTACAGGAGATCAGATACAAACTACAGGAGATCAGATACAAACTACAGGAGATCAGATACAAACTACAGGAGATCAGATACAAACTACAGGAGATCAGATACAAACTACAGGAGATCAGATACAAACTACAGGAGATCAGATACAAACTACAGGAGATCAGATACAAACTACAGGAGATCAGATACAAACTACAGGAGATCAGATACAAACTACAGGAGATCAGATACAAACTACAGGAGATCAGATACAAACTACAGGAGATCAGATACAAACTACAGGAGATCAGATACAAACTACAGGAGATCAGATACAAACTACAGGAGATCAGATACAAACTACAGGAGATCAGATACAAACTACAGGAGATCAGATACAAACTACAGGAGATCAGATACAAACTACAGGAGATCAGATACAAACTACAGGAGATCAGATACAAACTACAGGAGATCAGATACAAACTACAGGAGATCAGATACAAACTACAGGAGATCAGATACAAACTACAGGAGATCAGATACAAACTACAGGAGATCAGATACAAACTACAGGAGATCAGATACAAACTACAGGAGATCAGATACAAACTACAGGAGATCAGATACAAACTACAGGAGATCAGATACAAACTACAGGAGATCAGATACAAACTACAGGAGATCAGATACAAACTACAGGAGATCAGATACAAACTACAGGAGATCAGATACAAACTACAGGAGATCAGATACAAACTACAGGAGATCAGATACAAACTACAGGAGATCAGATACAAACTACAGGAGATCAGATACAAACTACAGGAGATCAGATACAAACTACAGGAGATCAGATACAAACTACAGGAGATCAGATACAAACTACAGGAGATCAGATACAAACTACAGGAGATCAGATACAAACTACAGGAGATCAGATACAAACTACAGGAGATCAGATACAAACTACAGGAGATCAGATACAAACTACAGGAGATCAGATACAAACTACAGGAGATCAGATACAAACTACAGGAGATCAGATACAAACTACAGGAGATCAGATACAAACTACAGGAGATCAGATACAAACTACAGGAGATCAGATACAAACTACAGGAGATCAGATACAAACTACAGGAGATCAGATACAAACTACAGGAGATCAGATACAAACTACAGGAGATCAGATACAAACTACAGGAGATCAGATACAAACTACAGGAGATCAGATACAAACTACAGGAGATCAGATACAAACTACAGGAGATCAGATACAAACTACAGGAGATCAGATACAAACTACAGGAGATCAGATACAAACTACAGGAGATCAGATACAAACTACAGGAGATCAGATACAAACTACAGGAGATCAGATACAAACTACAGGAGATCAGATACAAACTACAGGAGATCAGATACAAACTACAGGAGATCAGATACAAACTACAGGAGATCAGATACAAACTACAGGAGATCAGATACAAACTACAGGAGATCAGATACAAACTACAGGAGATCAGATACAAACTACAGGAGATCAGATACAAACTACAGGAGATCAGATACAAACTACAGGAGATCAGATACAAACTACAGGAGATCAGATACAAACTACAGGAGATCAGATACAAACTACAGGAGATCAGATACAAACTACAGGAGATCAGATACAAACTACAGGAGATCAGATACAAACTACAGGAGATCAGATACAAACTACAGGAGATCAGATACAAACTACAGGAGATCAGATACAAACTACAGGAGATCAGATACAAACTACAGGAGATCAGATACAAACTACAGGAGATCAGATACAAACTACAGGAGATCAGATACAAACTACAGGAGATCAGATACAAACTACAGGAGATCAGATACAAACTACAGGAGATCAGATACAAACTACAGGAGATCAGATACAAACTACAGGAGATCAGATACAAACTACAGGAGATCAGATACAAACTACAGGAGATCAGATACAAACTACAGGAGATCAGATACAAACTACAGGAGATCAGATACAAACTACAGGAGATCAGATACAAACTACAGGAGATCAGATACAAACTACAGGAGATCAGATACAAACTACAGGAGATCAGATACAAACTACAGGAGATCAGATACAAACTACAGGAGATCAGATACAAACTACAGGAGATCAGATACAAACTACAGGAGATCAGATACAAACTACAGGAGATCAGATACAAACTACAGGAGATCAGATACAAACTACAGGAGATCAGATACAAACTACAGGAGATCAGATACAAACTACAGGAGATCAGATACAAACTACAGGAGATCAGATACAAACTACAGGAGATCAGATACAAACTACAGGAGATCAGATACAAACTACAGGAGATCAGATACAAACTACAGGAGATCAGATACAAACTACAGGAGATCAGATACAAACTACAGGAGATCAGATACAAACTACAGGAGATCAGATACAAACTACAGGAGATCAGATACAAACTACAGGAGATCAGATACAAACTACAGGAGATCAGATACAAACTACAGGAGATCAGATACAAACTACAGGAGATCAGATACAAACTACAGGAGATCAGATACAAACTACAGGAGATCAGATACAAACTACAGGAGATCAGATACAAACTACAGGAGATCAGATACAAACTACAGGAGATCAGATACAAACTACAGGAGATCAGATACAAACTACAGGAGATCAGATACAAACTACAGGAGATCAGATACAAACTACAGGAGATCAGATACAAACTACAGGAGATCAGATACAAACTACAGGAGATCAGATACAAACTACAGGAGATCAGATACAAACTACAGGAGATCAGATACAAACTACAGGAGATCAGATACAAACTACAGGAGATCAGATACAAACTACAGGAGATCAGATACAAACTACAGGAGATCAGATACAAACTACAGGAGATCAGATACAAACTACAGGAGATCAGATACAAACTACAGGAGATCAGATACAAACTACAGGAGATCAGATACAAACTACAGGAGATCAGATACAAACTACAGGAGATCAGATACAAACTACAGGAGATCAGATACAAACTACAGGAGATCAGATACAAACTACAGGAGATCAGATACAAACTACAGGAGATCAGATACAAACTACAGGAGATCAGATACAAACTGCAGGAGATCAGATACATACTACAGGAGATCAGAGTACAAACTACAGGAGATCAGATACAAACTCAAGGAGATCAGATACAAACTTCAGGAGATCAGATACAAACTACAGGAGATCAGATACAAACTGAAGGAGAATCAGATACAAACTACAGAGATCAATACCAACTACAGGAGATCAGATACAAACTACAGGAGATCAGATACAAACTGACAGGAGATCAGATACAAACTACAGGATCAGATTCATACTACAGGAGATCAGATACAAACTACGGAGATCAGATACAAACTACAGGAGATCAGTAACAAACTACAGGAGATCAGATTACAAACTACAGGAGATCAGATACAAACTACAGGAGATCAGAATACAAACTAAAGGAGATCAGATACAAACTACAGGAGATCAATTACAAACTACAGGAGATCAGATGCAGAACTACAGGAGATCAGATACAAACTGAAGGAGATCAGATACAAACTACAGGAGATCAGATACAATCTAGCAGGAGATCAGATACAAACTACAGGAGATCAGATACAAACTACAGGAGATCAGATACAAACTACAGGAGATCAGATCAAACTACAGGAGATCAAGAGCAAAATACAGAGATCAGATACAATCGAGCAGGAGATCAGATACAAACTACAGAGATCAGATAAAAGCTACAGGGTATCAAGATACAAACTTAACAGGAGATCAGAGTACAAACTACAGGAGATCAGATACCTGTAAGCCTTACATCAGTTGTGGGCAAAATGCTGGAGTCCATCATTAAGGATGAAATAGCCGAGCACTTAGCAAATGGGGACAGGATAGGACAGAGTCAACATGGATTTACAAAGGGTAAATCGTGCTTGACTAATCTATTGGAATTTTTTGAGGGAGTAACTGGTAAAATAGATGGGGGAGAGCCAGTAGATGTGGTGTACCTGGACTTCCAAAAGGCCTTCGATAAGGTCCCACATAAAAGATTAGCATGGAAAATTGAAGCTCATGGGATAAAGGGGAAAGTATTGACGTGGATAGAGAACTGGCTGTCAGATAGAAAACAGAGAGTTGGAATAAACGGCTCATTTTCTGAATGGCAGGCAGTAACAAGTGGGGTACCACAGGGATCTGTCCTGGGTCCCCAGCTGTTCACAATTTATATTAATGACCTGGATCAGGGAGTCGAATGCAGCATTTCCAAATTTGCAGACGACACTAAACTAGGAGGGGGGGTGGGCTCAGAGGAGGAGACCAGGAAGCTCCAGAGCGATTTGGACAGACTGGGTGATTGGGCGGATAAATGGCAGATGCACTATAATGTGGACAAGTGCGAAGTTATCCACCTTGGGTGCAGGAACGGGAGGGCAAATTATTATTTAAATGGCAATAAATTGGGAGAGGGGGAAGTACAGAGAGACCTGGGTGTTCTTGTACACCAGTCACTGAAGGCGAGCATGCAGGTGCAACAGGCGGTCAAGAAGTCAAACGGTATGCTGGCCTTCATAGCAAAAGGGTTGGAATACAGGAACAGGGATACCTTGCTGCAGCTGTACAGGGCACTGGTGAGACCACACCTCGAGTACTGTGTACAGTTTTGGTCGCCTCATCTGAGGAAAGATGTTCTTGCCATGGAGGGGGTGCAGCGGCGATTCACCAGGCTGATACCAGGAATGGCGGGATTGACCTATGAGGAGAGACTATGTAGTTTAGGGATGTACACACTGGAGTTTAGAAGATTGAGAGGGGACCTCATAGAAGTGTATAAAATTCTGACAGGTCTAGACAGATTAGATGCAGAAGGAATGTTTCCCTTGGCGGGTGAGAACAGAACTAGAGGACATAATTTAAGGATAAGGGCTAAACCATTTAGGACAGAAATGAGGGGGAATTTCTTCACTCAGAGAGTGGTGAACCTGTGGAACTCATTGCCACAGAGGGCAGTGTACGCCAGCTCATTAAATATATTTAAGAGGGAATTAGATATATTTCTACAGGCAAAAGGGGTTAAGGGTTACGGAGAGAAGGCGGGGACGGGATACTGAATTGAAGGATCAGCCATGATCTCATTAAATGGCGGAGCAGGCTCGAAGGGCCGGATGGCCTACTCCTGCTCCTATCTTCTATGTATCTATCTATGTATCTATGTACAGGAGATCAGATACAAACTACAGGAGATCAGATACAAACTACAGGAGATCAGATACAAACTACAGGAGATCAGATACAAACTACAGGAGATCAGATACAAACTACAGGAGATCAGATACAAACTGTAGGAGATCAGATGCAAACTACAGGAGATCAGATACAAACTACAGAGATCAGATACAAACTACAGGAGATCAGATGCAAACTACAGGAGATCAGATACAAACTACAGAAGATCAGATACAAACTACAGAAGATCAGATACAAACTACAGGAGATCAGATACAAACTACAGGAGATCAGATACAAACTACAGGAGATCAGATACAAACTACAGGAGATCAGATACAAACTACAGGAGATCAGATACAAACTGTAGGAGATCAGATACAAACTACAGGAGATCAGATACAAACTACAGAAGATCAGATACAAACTACAGGAGATCAGATACAAACTACAGGAGATCAGATACAAACTACAGGAGATCAGATACAAACTACAGGAGATCAGATACAAACTACAGGAGATCAGATACAAACTGTAGGAGATCAGATACAAACTACAGGAGATCAGATACAAACTACAGGAGATCAGATACAAACTACAGGAGATCAGATACAAACTACAGGAGATCAGATACAAACTACAGGAGATCAGATGCAAACTACAGGAGATCAGATACAAACTACAGGAGATCAGATGCAAACTACAGGAGATCAGATACAAACTACAGGAGATCAGATACAAACTAGAAGAGATCAGATACAAACTGTAGGAGATCAGATGCAAACTACAGGAGATCAGATACAAACTGTAGGAGATCAGATGCAAACTACAGGAGATCAGATACAAACTACAGGAGATCAGATACAAACTACAGGAGATCAGATACAAACTACAGGAGATCAGATACAAACTACAGGAGATCAGATACAAACTACAGGAGATCAGATGCAAACTACAGGAGATCAGATACAAACTACAGGAGATCAGATACAAACTGAAGGAGATCAGATACAAACTACAGGAGATCAGATACAAACTACAGGAGATCAGATGCAAACTACAGGAGATCAGATACAAACTACAGGAGATCAGATACAAACTACAGGAGATCAGATACAAACTACAGGAGATCAGATACAAACTACAGGAGATCAGATACAAACTACAGGAGATCAGATACAAACTGAAGGAGATCAGATACAAACTACAGGAGATCAGATACAAACTACAGGAGATCAGATACAAACTACAGGAGATCAGATACAAACTACAGGAGATCAGATACAAACTACAGGAGATCAGATACAAACTGTAGGAGATCAGATACAAACTACAGGAGATCAGATACAAACTACAGGAGATCAGATACAAACTACAGGAGATCAGATACAAACTACAGGAGATCAGATACAAACTACAGGAGATCAGATACAAACTGAAGGAGATCAGATACAAACTACAGGAGATCAGATACAAACTACAGGAGATCAGATACAAACTACAGGAGATCAGATACAAACTGTAGGAGATCAGATACAAACTACAGGAGATCAGATACAAACTACAGGAGATCAGATACAAACTACAGGAGATCAGATACAAACTACAGGAGATCAGATACAAACTACAGGAGATCAGATACAAACTACAGGAGATCAGATACAAACTACAGGAGATCAGATACAAACTACAGGAGATCAGATACAAACTACAGGAGATCAGATACAAACTACAGGAGATCAGATACAAACTACAGGAGATCAGATACAAACTACAGGAGATCAGATACAAACTACAGGAGATCAGATACAAACTACAGGAGATCAGATACAAACTACAGGAGATCAGATACAAACTACAGGAGATCAGATACAAACTACAGGAGATCAGATACAAACTACAGGAGATCAGATACAAACTGTAGGAGATCAGATACAAACTACAGGAGATCAGATACAAACTACAGGAGATCAGATACAAACTGAAGGAGATCAGATACAAACTACAGGAGATCAGATACAAACTGAAGGAGATCAGATACAAACTGAAGGAGATCAGATACAAACTACAGGAGATCAGATACAAACTACAGGAGATCAGATACAAACTACAGGAGATCAGATACAAACTACAGGAGATCAGATACAAACTACAGGAGATCAGATACAAACTACAGGAGATCAGATACAAACTACAGGAGATCAGATACAAACTACAGGAGATCAGATACAAACTACAGGAGATCAGATACAAACTACAGGAGATCAGATACAAACTACAGGAGATCAGATACAAACTACAGGAGATCAGATACAAACTACAGGAGATCAGATACAAACTACAGGAGATCAGATACAAACTACAGGAGATCAGATACAAACTACAGGAGATCAGATACAAACTGAAGGAGATCAGATACAAACTGAAGGAGATCAGATACAAACTACAGGAGATCAGATACAAACTACAGGAGATCAGATACAAACTACAGGAGATCAGATACAAACTACAGGAGATCAGATACAAACTACAGGAGATCAGATACAAACTACAGGAGATCAGATACAAACTGAAGGAGATCAGATACAAACTACAGGAGATCAGATACAAACTACAGGAGATCAGATACAAACTGAAGGAGATCAGATACAAACTACAGGAGATCAGATACAAACTACAGGAGATCAGATACAAACTACAGGAGATCAGATACAAACTGAAGGAGATCAGATACAAACTACAGGAGATCAGATACAAACTACAGGAGATCAGATACAAACTGAAGGAGATCAGATACAAACTACAGGAGATCAGATACAAACTACAGGAGATCAGATACAAACTACAGGAGATCAGATACAAACTAAGGAGATCAGATACAAACTACAGGAGATCAGATACAAACTACAGGAGATCAGATACAAACTACAGGAGATCAGATACAAACTACAGGAGATCAGATACAAACTACAGGAGATCAGATACAAACTACAGGAGATCAGATACAAACTACAGGAGATCAGATACAAACTACAGGAGATCAGATACAAACTACAGGAGATCAGATACAAACTACAGGAGATCAGATACAAACTACAGGAGATCAGATACAAACTACAGGAGATCAGATACAAACTACAGGAGATCAGATACAAACTACAGGAGATCAGATACAAACTACAGGAGATCAGATACAAACTACAGGAGATCAGATACAAACTACAGGAGATCAGATACAAACTACAGGAGATCAGATACAAACTGAAGGAGATCAGATACAAACTACAGGAGATCAGATACAAACTGAAGGAGATCAGATACAAACTGTAGGAGATCAGATACAAACTACAGGAGATCAGATACAAACTACAGGAGATCAGATACAAACTACAGGAGATCAGATACAAACTACAGGAGATCAGATACAAACTACAGGAGATCAGATACAAACTGAAGGAGATCAGATACAAACTACAGGAGATCAGATACAAACTACAGGAGATCAGATACAAACTACAGGAGATCAGATACAAACTACAGGAGATCAGATACAAACTGAAGGAGATCAGATACAAACTACAGGAGATCAGATACAAACTACAGGAGATCAGATACAAACTACAGGAGATCAGATACAAACTACAGGAGATCAGATACAAACTACAGGAGATCAGATACAAACTACAGGAGATCAGATACAAACTACAGGAGATCAGATACAAACTACAGGAGATCAGATACAAACTACAGGAGATCAGATACAAACTACAGGAGATCAGATACAAACTACAGGAGATCAGATACAAACTACAGGAGATCAGATACAAACTACAGGAGATCAGATACAAACTACAGGAGATCAGATACAAACTACAGGAGATCAGATACAAACTACAGGAGATCAGATACAAACTACAGGAGATCAGATACAAACTACAGGAGATCAGATACAAACTACAGGAGATCAGATACAAACTACAGGAGATCAGATACAAACTACAGGAGATCAGATACAAACTACAGGAGATCAGATACAAACTACAGGAGATCAGATACAAACTACAGGAGATCAGATACAAACTACAGGAGATCAGATACAAACTACAGGAGATCAGATACAAACTACAGGAGATCAGATACAAACTACAGGAGATCAGATACAAACTACAGGAGATCAGATACAAACTACAGGAGATCAGATACAAACTACAGGAGATCAGATACAAACTACAGGAGATCAGATACAAACTACAGGAGATCAGATACAAACTACAGGAGATCAGATACAAACTACAGGAGATCAGATACAAACTACAGGAGATCAGATACAAACTACAGGAGATCAGATACAAACTACAGGAGATCAGATACAAACTACAGGAGATCAGATACAAACTACAGGAGATCAGATACAAACTACAGGAGATCAGATACAAACTACAGGAGATCAGATACAAACTACAGGAGATCAGATACAAACTACAGGAGATCAGATACAAACTACAGGAGATCAGATACAAACTACAGGAGATCAGATACAAACTACAGGAGATCAGATACAAACTGAAGGAGATCAGATACAAACTACAGGAGATCAGATACAAACTAAGGAGATCAGATACAAACTACAGGAGATCAGATACAAACTACAGGAGATCAGATACAAACTACAGGAGATCAGATACAAACTACAGGAGATCAGATACAAACTACAGGAGATCAGATACAAACTACAGGAGATCAGATACAAACTGAAGGAGATCAGATACAAACTACAGGAGATCAGATACAAACTACAGGAGATCAGATACAAACTACAGGAGATCAGATACAAACTACAGGAGATCAGATACAAACTACAGGAGATCAGATACAAACTACAGGAGATCAGATACAAACTACAGGAGATCAGATACAAACTACAGGAGATCAGATACAAACTACAGGAGATCAGATACAAACTACAGGAGATCAGATACAAACTACAGGAGATCAGATACAAACTACAGGAGATCAGATACAAACTACAGGAGATCAGATACAAACTACAGGAGATCAGATACAAACTACAGGAGATCAGATACAAACTACAGGAGATCAGATACAAACTACAGGAGATCAGATACAAACTACAGGAGATCAGATACAAACTACAGGAGATCAGATACAAACTACAGGAGATCAGATACAAACTACAGGAGATCAGATACAAACTACAGGAGATCAGATACAAACTACAGGAGATCAGATACAAACTACAGGAGATCAGATACAAACTACAGGAGATCAGATACAAACTACAGGAGATCAGATACAAACTACAGGAGATCAGATACAAACTACAGGAGATCAGATACAAACTACAGGAGATCAGATACAAACTGAAGGAGATCAGATACAAACTACAGGAGATCAGATACAAACTACAGGAGATCAGATACAAACTACAGGAGATCAGATACAAACTTCAGGAGATCAGATACAAACTACAGGAGATCAGATACAAACTACAGGAGATCAGATACAAACTACAGGAGATCAGATACAAACTACAGGAGATCAGATACAAACTACAGGAGATCAGATACAAACTACAGGAGATCAGATACAAACTACAGGAGATCAGATACAAACTACAGGAGATCAGATACAAACTACAGGAGATCAGATACAAACTACAGGAGATCAGATACAAACTACAGGAGATCAGATACAAACTACAGGAGATCAGATACAAACTACAGGAGATCAGATACAAACTACAGGAGATCAGATACAAACTACAGGAGATCAGATACAAACTACAGGAGATCAGATACAAACTACAGGAGATCAGATACAAACTACAGGAGATCAGATACAAACTACAGGAGATCAGATACAAACTACAGGAGATCAGATACAAACTACAGGAGATCAGATACAAACTACAGGAGATCAGATACAAACTACAGGAGATCAGATACAAACTACAGGAGATCAGATACAAACTACAGGAGATCAGATACAAACTACAGGAGATCAGATACAAACTACAGGAGATCAGATACAAACTACAGGAGATCAGATACAAACTACAGGAGATCAGATACAAACTACAGGAGATCAGATACAAACTACAGGAGATCAGATACAAACTACAGGAGATCAGATACAAACTACAGGAGATCAGATACAAACTACAGGAGATCAGATACAAACTACAGGAGATCAGATACAAACTACAGGAGATCAGATACAAACTACAGGAGATCAGATACAAACTACAGGAGATCAGATACAAACTACAGGAGATCAGATACAAACTACAGGAGATCAGATACAAACTACAGGAGATCAGATACAAACTACAGGAGATCAGATACAAACTGAAGGAGATCAGATACAAACTACAGGAGATCAGATACAAACTACAGGAGATCAGATACAAACTACAGGAGATCAGATACAAACTACAGGAGATCAGATACAAACTACAGGAGATCAGATACAAACTACAGGAGATCAGATACAAACTACAGGAGATCAGATACAAACTACAGGAGATCAGATACAAACTACAGGAGATCAGATACAAACTGAAGGAGATCAGATACAAACTGCAGGAGATCAGATACAAACTGAAGGAGATCAGATACAAACTACAGGAGATCAGATACAAACTACAGGAGATCAGATACAAACTGACAGGAGATCAGATACAAACTACAGGAGATCAGATACAAACTGCAGGAGATCAGATACAAACTACAGGAGATCAGATACAAACTACAGGAGATCAGATACAAACTACAGGAGATCAGATACAAACTACAGGAGATCAGATACAAACTGAAGGAGATCAGATACAAACTACAGGAGATCAGATACAAACTACAGGAGATCAGATACAAACTACAGGAGATCAGATACAAACTGAAGGAGATCAGATACAAACTACAGGAGATCAGATACAAACTACAGGAGATCAGATACAAACTGAAGGAGATCAGATACAAACTACAGGAGATCAGATACAAACTACAGGAGATCAGATACAAACTACAGGAGATCAGATACAAACTACAGGAGATCAGATACAAACTACAGGAGATCAGATACAAACTACAGGAGATCAGATACAAACTGAAGGAGATCAGATACAAACTACAGGAGATCAGATACAAACTGAAGGAGATCAGATACAAACTACAGGAGATCAGATACAAACTACAGGAGATCAGATACAAACTACAGGAGATCAGATACAAACTACAGGAGATCAGATACAAACTACAGGAGATCAGATACAAACTACAGGAGATCAGATACAAACTGAAGGAGATCAGATACAAACTACAGGAGATCAGATACAAACTGAAGGAGATCAGATACAAACTACAGGAGATCAGATACAAACTACAGGAGATCAGATACAAACTGAAGGAGATCAGATACAAACTACAGGAGATCAGATACAAACTACAGGAGATCAGATACAAACTACAGGAGATCAGATACAAACTACAGGAGATCAGATACAAACTACAGGAGATCAGATACAAACTACAGGAGATCAGATACAAACTACAGGAGATCAGATACAAACTACAGGAGATCAGATACAAACTACAGGAGATCAGATACAAACTACAGGAGATCAGATACAAACTACAGGAGATCAGATACAAACTACAGGAGATCAGATACAAACTACAGGAGATCAGATACAAACTACAGGAGATCAGATACAAACTACAGGAGATCAGATACAAACTACAGGAGATCAGATACAAACTACAGGAGATCAGATACAAACTACAGGAGATCAGATACAAACTACAGGAGATCAGATACAAACTACAGGAGATCAGATACAAACTACAGGAGATCAGATACAAACTACAGGAGATCAGATACAAACTGAAGGAGATCAGATACAAACTACAGGAGATCAGATACAAACTACAGGAGATCAGATACAAACTACAGGAGATCAGATACAAACTACAGGAGATCAGATACAAACTACAGGAGATCAGATACAAACTGAAGGAGATCAGATACAAACTACAGGAGATCAGATACAAACTACAGGAGATCAGATACAAACTACAGGAGATCAGATACAAACTACAGGAGATCAGATACAAACTACAGGAGATCAGATACAAACTACAGGAGATCAGATACAAACTACAGGAGATCAGATACAAACTACAGGAGATCAGATACAAACTACAGGAGATCAGATACAAACTACAGGAGATCAGATACAAACTACAGGAGATCAGATACAAACTAGAAGAGATCAGATACAAACTACAGGAGATCAGATACAAACTACAGGAGATCAGATACAAACTACAGGAGATCAGATACAAACTACAGGAGATCAGATACAAACTACAGGAGATCAGATACAAACTAGAAGAGATCAGATACAAACTACAGGAGATCAGATACAAACTACAGGAGATCAGATACAAACTACAGGAGATCAGATACAAACTACAGGAGATCAGATACAAACTACAGGAGATCAGATACAAACTACAGGAGATCAGATACAAACTACAGGAGATCAGATACAAACTACAGGAGATCAGATACAAACTAAAGGAGATCAGATACAAACTACAGGAGATCAGATACAAACTACAGGAGATCAGATACAAACTACAGGAGATCAGATACAAACTACAGGAGATCAGATACAAACTACAGGAGATCAGATACAAACTACAGGAGATCAGATACAAACTACAGGAGATCAGATACAAACTACAGGAGATCAGATACAAACTACAGGAGATCAGATACAAACTACAGGAGATCAGATACAAACTACAGGAGATCAGATACAAACTACAGGAGATCAGATACAAACTACAGGAGATCAGATACAAACTACAGGAGATCAGATACAAACTACAGGAGATCAGATACAAACTACAGGAGATCAGATACAAACTACAGGAGATCAGATACAAACTACAGGAGATCAGATACAAACTACAGGAGATCAGATACAAACTACAGGAGATCAGATACAAACTACAGGAGATCAGATACAAACTACAGGAGATCAGATACAAACTACAGGAGATCAGATACAAACTACAGGAGATCAGATACAAACTACAGGAGATCAGATACAAACTACAGGAGATCAGATACAAACTACAGGAGATCAGATACAAACTACAGGAGATCAGATACAAACTACAGGAGATCAGATACAAACTACAGGAGATCAGATACAAACTACAGGAGATCAGATACAAACTACAGGAGATCAGATACAAACTACAGGAGATCAGATACAAACTACAGGAGATCAGATACAAACTACAGGAGATCAGATACAAACTACAGGAGATCAGATACAAACTACAGGAGATCAGATACAAACTACAGGAGATCAGATACAAACTACAGGAGATCAGATACAAACTACAGGAGATCAGATACAAACTACAGGAGATCAGATACAAACTACAGGAGATCAGATACAAACTACAGGAGATCAGATACAAACTACAGGAGATCAGATACAAACTACAGGAGATCAGATACAAACTACAGGAGATCAGATACAAACTACAGGAGATCAGATACAAACTACAGGAGATCAGATACAAACTACAGGAGATCAGATACAAACTACAGGAGATCAGATACAAACTACAGGAGATCAGATACAAACTACAGGAGATCAGATACAAACTACAGGAGATCAGATACAAACTACAGGAGATCAGATACAAACTACAGGAGATCAGATACAAACTACAGGAGATCAGATACAAACTACAGGAGATCAGATACAAACTACAGGAGATCAGATACAAACTACAGGAGATCAGATACAAACTACAGGAGATCAGATACAAACTACAGGAGATCAGATACAAACTACAGGAGATCAGATACAAACTACAGGAGATCAGATACAAACTACAGGAGATCAGATACAAACTACAGGAGATCAGATACAAACTGAAGGAGATCAGATACAAACTACAGGAGATCAGATACAAACTACAGGAGATCAGATACAAACTACAGGAGATCAGATACAAACTACAGGAGATCAGATACAAACTACAGGAGATCAGATACAAACTACAGGAGATCAGATACAAACTACAGGAGATCAGATACAAACTACAGGAGATCAGATACAAACTACAGGAGATCAGATACAAACTACAGGAGATCAGATACAAACTACAGGAGATCAGATACAAACTACAGGAGATCAGATACAAACTACAGGAGATCAGATACAAACTACAGGAGATCAGATACAAACTACAGGAGATCAGATACAAACTACAGGAGATCAGATACAAACTACAGGAGATCAGATACAAACTACAGGAGATCAGATACAAACTACAGGAGATCAGATACAAACTACAGGAGATCAGATACAAACTACAGGAGATCAGATACAAACTACAGGAGATCAGATACAAACTACAGGAGATCAGATACAAACTACAGGAGATCAGATACAAACTACAGGAGATCAGATACAAACTACAGGAGATCAGATACAAACTGCAGGAGATCAGATACAAACTACAGGAGATCAGATACAAACTACAGGAGATCAGATACAAACTGAAGGAGATCAGATACAAACTACAGGAGATCAGATACAAACTACAGGAGATCAGATACAAACTACAGGAGATCAGATACAAACTACAGGAGATCAGATACAAACTACAGGAGATCAGATACAAACTACAGGAGATCAGATACAAACTACAGGAGATCAGATACAAACTACAGGAGATCAGATACAAACTACAGGAGATCAGATACAAACTACAGGAGATCAGATACAAACTACAGGAGATCAGATACAAACTACAGGAGATCAGATACAAACTACAGGAGATCAGATACAAACTACAGGAGATCAGATACAAACTACAGGAGATCAGATACAAACTACAGGAGATCAGATACAAACTACAGGAGATCAGATACAAACTACAGGAGATCAGATACAAACTACAGGAGATCAGATACAAACTACAGGAGATCAGATACAAACTACAGGAGATCAGATACAAACTACAGGAGATCAGATACAAACTACAGGAGATCAGATACAAACTACAGGAGATCAGATACAAACTACAGGAGATCAGATACAAACTACAGGAGATCAGATACAAACTACAGGAGATCAGATACAAACTGAAGGAGATCAGATACAAACTACAGGAGATCAGATACAAACTACAGGAGATCAGATACAAACTACAGGAGATCAGATACAAACTACAGGAGATCAGATACAAACTACAGGAGATCAGATACAAACTGAAGGAGATCAGATACAAACTACAGGAGATCAGATACAAACTACAGGAGATCAGATACAAACTACAGGAGATCAGATACAAACTACAGGAGATCAGATACAAACTACAGGAGATCAGATACAAACTACAGGAGATCAGATACAAACTACAGGAGATCAGATACAAACTACAGGAGATCAGATACAAACTACAGGAGATCAGATACAAACTACAGGAGATCAGATACAAACTACAGGAGATCAGATACAAACTACAGGAGATCAGATACAAACTACAGGAGATCAGATACAAACTACAGGAGATCAGATACAAACTACAGGAGATCAGATACAAACTACAGGAGATCAGATACAAACTACAGGAGATCAGATACAAACTACAGGAGATCAGATACAAACTACAGGAGATCAGATACAAACTACAGGAGATCAGATACAAACTACAGGAGATCAGATACAAACTACAGGAGATCAGATACAAACTACAGGAGATCAGATACAAACTACAGGAGATCAGATACAAACTACAGGAGATCAGATACAAACTACAGGAGATCAGATACAAACTACAGGAGATCAGATACAAACTACAGGAGATCAGATACAAACTACAGGAGATCAGATACAAACTACAGGAGATCAGATACAAACTACAGGAGATCAGATACAAACTACAGGAGATCAGATACAAACTACAGGAGATCAGATACAAACTACAGGAGATCAGATACAAACTACAGGAGATCAGATACAAACTACAGGAGATCAGATACAAACTGAAGGAGATCAGATACAAACTACAGGAGATCAGATACAAACTACAGGAGATCAGATACAAACTGAAGGAGATCAGATACAAACTACAGGAGATCAGATACAAACTACAGGAGATCAGATACAAACTACAGGAGATCAGATACAAACTACAGGAGATCAGATACAAACTACAGGAGATCAGATACAAACTACAGGAGATCAGATACAAACTACAGGAGATCAGATACAAACTACAGGAGATCAGATACAAACTACAGGAGATCAGATACAAACTACAGGAGATCAGATACAAACTACAGGAGATCAGATACAAACTACAGGAGATCAGATACAAACTACAGGAGATCAGATACAAACTACAGGAGATCAGATACAAACTACAGGAGATCAGATACAAACTACAGGAGATCAGATACAAACTACAGGAGATCAGATACAAACTACAGGAGATCAGATACAAACTACAGGAGATCAGATACAAACTACAGGAGATCAGATACAAACTACAGGAGATCAGATACAAACTACAGGAGATCAGATACAAACTACAGGAGATCAGATACAAACTACAGGAGATCAGATACAAACTACAGGAGATCAGATACAAACTACAGGAGATCAGATACAAACTACAGGAGATCAGATACAAACTGAAGGAGATCAGATACAAACTACAGGAGATCAGATACAAACTACAGGAGATCAGATACAAACTACAGGAGATCAGATACAAACTACAGGAGATCAGATACAAACTACAGGAGATCAGATACAAACTGAAGGAGATCAGATACAAACTACAGGAGATCAGATACAAACTACAGGAGATCAGATACAAACTACAGGAGATCAGATACAAACTACAGGAGATCAGATACAAACTACAGGAGATCAGATACAAACTACAGGAGATCAGATACAAACTACAGGAGATCAGATACAAACTACAGGAGATCAGATACAAACTACAGGAGATCAGATACAAACTACAGGAGATCAGATACAAACTACAGGAGATCAGATACAAACTACAGGAGATCAGATACAAACTACAGGAGATCAGATACAAACTACAGGAGATCAGATACAAACTACAGGAGATCAGATACAAACTACAGGAGATCAGATACAACTACAGGAGATCAGATACAAACTACAGGAGATCAGATACAAGCTACAGGAGATCAGATACAAACTACAGGAGATCAGATACAAACTACAGGAGATCAGATACAAACTACAGGAGATCAGATACAAACTACAGGAGATCAGATACAAACTACAGGAGATCAGATACAAACTACAGGAGATCAGATACAAACTACAGGAGATCAGATACAAACTACAGGAGATCAGATACAAACTACAGGAGATCAGATACAAACTACAGGAGATCAGATACAAACTACAGGAGATCAGATACAAACTACAGGAGATCAGATACAAACTACAGGAGATCAGATACAAACTACAGGAGATCAGATACAAACTACAGGAGATCAGATACAAACTACAGGAGATCAGATACAAACTACAGGAGATCAGATACAAACTACAGGAGATCAGATACAAACTACAGGAGATCAGATACAAACTACAGGAGATCAGATACAAACTACAGGAGATCAGATACAAACTACAGGAGATCAGATACAAACTACAGGAGATCAGATACAAACTACAGGAGATCAGATACAAACTACAGGAGATCAGATACAAACTACAGGAGATCAGATACAAACTACAGGAGATCAGATACAAACTACAGGAGATCAGATACAAACTACAGGAGATCAGATACAAACTACAGGAGATCAGATACAAACTACAGGAGATCAGATACAAACTACAGGAGATCAGATACAAACTACAGGAGATCAGATACAAACTACAGGAGATCAGATACAAACTACAGGAGATCAGATACAAACTACAGGAGATCAGATACAAACTACAGGAGATCAGATACAAACTACAGGAGATCAGATACAAACTACAGGAGATCAGATACAAACTACAGGAGATCAGATACAAACTACAGGAGATCAGATACAAACTACAGGAGATCAGATACAAACTACAGGAGATCAGATACAAACTACAGGAGATCAGATACAAACTACAGGAGATCAGATACAAACTACAGGAGATCAGATACAAACTACAGGAGATCAGATACAAACTACAGGAGATCAGATACAAACTACAGGAGATCAGATACAAACTACAGGAGATCAGATACAAACTACAGGAGATCAGATACAAACTACAGGAGATCAGATACAAACTACAGGAGATCAGATACAAACTACAGGAGATCAGATACAAACTACAGGAGATCAGATACAAACTACAGGAGATCAGATACAAACTGCAGGAGATCAGATACAAACTACAGGAGATCAGATACAAACTACAGGAGATCAGATACAAACTACAGGAGATCAGATACAAACTACAGGAGATCAGATACAAACTACAGGAGATCAGATACAAACTACAGGAGATCAGATACAAACTACAGGAGATCAGATACAAACTACAGGAGATCAGATACAAACTACAGGAGATCAGATACAAACTACAGGAGATCAGATACAAACTACAGGAGATCAGATACAAACTACAGGAGATCAGATACAAACTACAGGAGATCAGATACAAACTGCAGGAGATCAGATACAAACTACAGGAGATCAGATACAAACTACAGGAGATCAGATACAAACTACAGGAGATCAGATACAAACTACAGGAGATCAGATACAAACTACAGGAGATCAGATACAAACTACAGGAGATCAGATACAAACTACAGGAGATCAGATACAAACTACAGGAGATCAGATACAAACTACAGGAGATCAGATACAAACTACAGGAGATCAGATACAAACTACAGGAGATCAGATACAAACTACAGGAGATCAGATACAAACTACAGGAGATCAGATACAAACTTCAGGAGATCAGATACAAACTGCAGGAGATCAGATACAAACTACAGGAGATCAGATACAAACTACAGGAGATCAGATACAAACTACAGGAGATCAGATACAAACTACAGGAGATCAGATACAAACTACAGGAGATCAGATACAAACTACAGGAGATCAGATACAAACTACAGGAGATCAGATACAAACTACAGGAGATCAGATACAAACTACAGGAGATCAGATACAAACTGAAGGAGATCAGATACAAACTACAGGAGATCAGATACAAACTACAGGAGATCAGATACAAACTACAGGAGATCAGATACAAACTACAGGAGATCAGATACAACTACAGGAGATCAGATACAAACTACAGGAGATCAGATACAAACTACAGGAGATCAGATACAAACTACAGGAGATCAGATACAAACTACAGGAGATCAGATACAAACTACAGGAGATCAGATACAAACTACAGGAGATCAGATACAAACTACAGGAGATCAGATACAACTACAGGAGATCAGATACAAACTACAGGAGATCAGATACAACTACAGGAGATCAGATACAAACTACAGGAGATCAGATACAAACTACAGGAGATCAGATACAAACTACAGGAGATCAGATACAAACTACAGGAGATCAGATACAAACTACAGGAGATCAGATACAAACTACAGGAGATCAGATACAAACTACAGGAGATCAGATACAACTACAGGAGATCAGATACAAACTACAGGAGATCAGATACAAACTACAGGAGATCAGATACAAACTACAGGAGATCAGATACAAACTACAGGAGATCAGATACAAACTACAGGAGATCAGATACAAACTACAGGAGATCAGATACAAACTACAGGAGATCAGATACAAACTACAGGAGATCAGATACAAACTACAGGAGATCAGATACAAACTACAGGAGATCAGATACAAACTACAGGAGATCAGATACAAACTACAGGAGATCAGATACAAACTACAGGAGATCAGATACAAACTACAGGAGATCAGATACAAACTACAGGAGATCAGATACAAACTACAGGAGATCAGATACAAACTACAGGAGATCAGATACAAACTACAGGAGATCAGATACAAACTACAGGAGATCAGATACAAACTACAGGAGATCAGATACAAACTACAGGAGATCAGATACAAACTACAGGAGATCAGATACAAACTACAGGAGATCAGATACAAACTACAGGAGATCAGATACAAACTACAGGAGATCAGATACAAACTACAGGAGATCAGATACAAACTACAGGAGATCAGATACAAACTACAGGAGATCAGATACAAACTACAGGAGATCAGATACAAACTACAGGAGATCAGATACAAACTACAGGAGATCAGATACAAACTACAGGAGATCAGATACAAACTACAGGAGATCAGATACAAACTACAGGAGATCAGATACAAACTACAGGAGATCAGATACAAACTACAGGAGATCAGATACAAACTACAGGAGATCAGATACAAACTACAGGAGATCAGATACAAACTACAGGAGATCAGATACAAACTACAGGAGATCAGATACAAACTACAGGAGATCAGATACAAACTACAGGAGATCAGATACAAACTACAGGAGATCAGATACAAACTACAGGAGATCAGATACAAACTACAGGAGATCAGATACAAACTACAGGAGATCAGATACAAACTACAGGAGATCAGATACAAACTACAGGAGATCAGATACAAACTACAGGAGATCAGATACAAACTACAGGAGATCAGATACAAACTACAGGAGATCAGATACAAACTACAGGAGATCAGATACAAACTACAGGAGATCAGATACAAACTACAGGAGATCAGATACAAACTACAGGAGATCAGATACAAACTACAGGAGATCAGATACAAACTACAGGAGATCAGATACAAACTACAGGAGATCAGATACAAACTACAGGAGATCAGATACAAACTACAGGAGATCAGATACAAACTACAGGAGATCAGATACAAACTACAGGAGATCAGATACAAACTACAGGAGATCAGATACAAACTACAGGAGATCAGATACAAACTACAGGAGATCAGATACAAACTACAGGAGATCAGATACAAACTACAGGAGATCAGATACAAACTACAGGAGATCAGATACAAACTACAGGAGATCAGATACAAACTACAGGAGATCAGATACAAACTACAGGAGATCAGATACAAACTACAGGAGATCAGATACAAACTACAGGAGATCAGATACAAACTACAGGAGATCAGATACAAACTACAGGAGATCAGATACAACTACAGGAGATCAGATACAAACTACAGGAGATCAGATACAACTACAGGAGATCAGATACAAACTACAGGAGATCAGATACAAACTACAGGAGATCAGATACAAACTACAGGAGATCAGATACAAACTACAGGAGATCAGATACAAACTACAGGAGATCAGATACAACTACAGGAGATCAGATACAAACTACAGGAGATCAGATACAAACTACAGGAGATCAGATACAAACTACAGGAGATCAGATACAAACTACAGGAGATCAGATACAAACTACAGGAGATCAGATACAAACTACAGGAGATCAGATACAAACTACAGGAGATCAGATACAAACTACAGGAGATCAGATACAAACTACAGGAGATCAGATACAAACTACAGGAGATCAGATACAAACTACAGGAGATCAGATACAAACTACAGGAGATCAGATACAAACTACAGGAGATCAGATACAAACTACAGGAGATCAGATACAAACTACAGGAGATCAGATACAAACTACAGGAGATCAGATACAAACTACAGGAGATCAGATACAAACTACAGGAGATCAGATACAAACTACAGGAGATCAGATACAAACTACAGGAGATCAGATACAAACTACAGGAGATCAGATACAAACTACAGGAGATCAGATACAAACTACAGGAGATCAGATACAAACTACAGGAGATCAGATACAAACTACAGGAGATCAGATACAAACTACAGGAGATCAGATACAAACTACAGGAGATCAGATACAAACTACAGGAGATCAGATACAAACTACAGGAGATCAGATACAAACTACAGGAGATCAGATACAAACTACAGGAGATCAGATACAAACTGAAGGAGATCAGATACAAACTACAGGAGATCAGATACAAACTACAGGAGATCAGATACAAACTACAGGAGATCAGATACAAACTACAGGAGATCAGATACAAACTACAGGAGATCAGATACAAACTACAGGAGATCAGATACAAACTACAGGAGATCAGATACAAACTACAGGAGATCAGATACAAACTACAGGAGATCAGATACAAACTACAGGAGATCAGATACAAACTACAGGAGATCAGATACAAACTACAGGAGATCAGATACAAACTACAGGAGATCAGATACAAACTACAGGAGATCAGATACAAACTACAGGAGATCAGATACAAACTACAGGAGATCAGATACAAACTACAGGAGATCAGATACAAACTACAGGAGATCAGATACAAACTACAGGAGATCAGATACAAACTACAGGAGATCAGATACAAACTACAGGAGATCAGATACAAACTACAGGAGATCAGATACAAACTACAGGAGATCAGATACAAACTACAGGAGATCAGATACAAACTACAGGAGATCAGATACAAACTACAGGAGATCAGATACAAACTACAGGAGATCAGATACAAACTACAGGAGATCAGATACAAACTACAGGAGATCAGATACAAACTACAGGAGATCAGATACAAACTACAGGAGATCAGATACAAACTACAGGAGATCAGATACAAACTACAGGAGATCAGATACAAACTACAGGAGATCAGATACAAACTACAGGAGATCAGATACAAACTACAGGAGATCAGATACAAACTACAGGAGATCAGATACAAACTACAGGAGATCAGATACAAACTACAGGAGATCAGATACAAACTACAGGAGATCAGATACAAACTACAGGAGATCAGATACAAACTACAGGAGATCAGATACAAACTACAGGAGATCAGATACAAACTACAGGAGATCAGATACAAACTACAGGAGATCAGATACAAACTACAGGAGATCAGATACAAACTGCAGGAGATCAGATACAAACTACAGGAGATCAGATACAAACTACAGGAGATCAGATACAAACTACAGGAGATCAGATACAAACTACAGGAGATCAGATACAAACTACAGGAGATCAGATACAAACTGCAGGAGATCAGATACAAACTACAGGAGATCAGATACAAACTACAGGAGATCAGATACAAACTACAGGAGATCAGATACAAACTACAGGAGATCAGATACAAACTACAGGAGATCAGATACAAACTACAGGAGATCAGATACAAACTACAGGAGATCAGATACAAACTACAGGAGATCAGATACAAACTACAGGAGATCAGATACAAACTACAGGAGATCAGATACAAACTACAGGAGATCAGATACAAACTGCAGCAGATCAGATACAAACTACAGGAGATCAGATGCAAACTACAGGAGATCAGATACAAACTACAGGAGATCAGATACAAACTACAGGAAATCAGATGCAAACTGCAGGAAATCAGATTTAAACTTCAGGAGATCAGATACAAACTACAGAAGTGATCACACACAAAGCATGTTTGGCTTCAACACTTGGACTTTAGACTTTGGAATCAAAAACACAATTTCTAAATTTGCAGATGACTCCATATTGGTTGGGGATAGTTCATACTGTGGAGGACTGCAACAAATTATAGGAAGTGATTAATAAGCTTGCAGAAATGAAATTGAGCACAGATAAATGTAATGTATTACATTTTGCTAGATAGGATCGGGAGGTCACTTATCACTTGGAGGTTGCGAGACTGGGTGGTGTAGAGGAGCAAAGGGATCTCGGAGTACAAATACATAAATCACTAAAAGTAGCGACACAGGTTAACAGGCCATAAAAAAGCAAACCAGGCACTAGGGTTTATTTCCAGAGGGATAGAATTGAAAAGTAGTGAAGTTATGCTAAACCTGTATCGAACCTTGGTTAGACCACACTTGGAGTACTGCGTACAATTCTGGTCGCCATATTATAAAAAGGATATAGAGGCACTGGAGAGGGTGCAGAAAAGATTTCAAGGATGATACCAGAAATATGAGAATATACCTATCAGGAAAGGATGAACAGGCTGGGTCTCTTTTCGCTTGAAAGGAGAAGGCTCAGGGGTGACCAAATTGAGGTCTTTAAAATTATGAAAGGTTTAGATAGAGTAGATACAGAAAGAGTGTTTCCACTTTTGAGGAAGAGCATATCTGGACGCCATCAATGTAAGATAGTTACCAAGAAATCCAATAGGGAATTCAGAAGAAACTTCTTTACCGAGAGAGTGGTGAGAATGTGGAACTCGCTACCACAGGGAGTGGTTGAGGCAAATAGTATGGATGCATTTAAGGGGTGGTTAGATAAGCATATGAGGGAGAAGGGAATAGAGGGTTATGCTGATAGAGTTAGATGAGGAAAGACGGGAGGAGGCTCGAGTGGAGCAAAAACGCCAGCATGGACTGGTTGGGCCGAATGGCCTGTTTCTGTGCTGTATATCCTATGTAATCCTATGTAAGACTGAGATCGATAATTTTTTTTGTTAGGTAAGTGTATCAAGGGATATGGAGCAAAGGCAGGCAAATGGGGTTGAGGTACAGATCAGCCATGATCTAATTGAATGGCGGAACAGGCTCGAGGGGCTGAATAGCCCACTCCTGTTCCTACGTTGCTTCATATTGTTGCGGGTGATGACTCTGTGACCTCTGACCTACACGGGAGGATCGTGCTCAAAGCTCTAAATGGCCTAATGAGGCACAGTAAGAAGCAAAGAAAGAAAAACACAGCTTCCTGCCGCACTATTCTTTAAAAACAAATATTTTAGATCACACTGGGTAGCAACTTTCGGATTCGTTTATTCGACTGTGAAAGGAAAGTGATCTTTGTGCCGTGTATTGACAGTGCTTTAACTGATAGCCTGTGGTTATCATTAAAGTGAAACATCCTGCTGTCAGGTTTCATTCTTACTGTACATTTGTGCACCATATTACACCACAGCGTATTCTGGGGGAATAAAGAGCAGCACTGACAAATTTGCTGTATGTTGTCCAGATGGAGCCCTAAATGTATCATTATGTATTATTGAACTAGCCCAGTACCACCTGTTTTTTTTTAGAGTTTCCAGAAAATACTTTCCCATAAAACATTTATTTTGTTAATGTTCTAGTTGCTCACCACAGAGGGACATTTGTAGTTAACGATTTACCTTGTGTGTAATTACTCCGAGCTGGCCGAATTCAATCTTTGAAATAATCCAGCAATGTGTTACTTTAAGAAACAAGACCTATTGTTCAGAAACTATTTATCCAGTGTGTACTCTTTGATTAAAAATGTGCGTCTCTTCATTCACTTCCTCTAAAGAGAAAGCACTCCTTAACCAGCAGTCAGTGAGATTACATTCCAAAGGCACTCACAAATTAAATATAGAATCATCGAATGATACAGCACAGAATGAGGCCATTTGGCCCATTGTGGCTGCGCCAGCTCTTTGGTAGAGCTATCCAATTAGTTCCACTCCCTTGCTCTTTCCCCCATAGCCCTGCAATTTTTTCCTTTTCAAATATTTATCCAATTTGGTTTTTGAAAGTTATAATTGAACCTGCTTCCACTGCCCTTTCAGGCAGTGCATTCCAGATCATAACAACTCGCTGCATCATTTTTTTTCCCTCTGGTTCTTTTGCCTGTTACCTTAAATCTGTGTTCTCTGGTTACTGACCCTTCTGCCACTGGAAACAGTTTCTCCTTATTTACTCTATCAAAACCCTTCAATATTTTGAACACCTCTATCGAATCTCCTCTTAATCTTCTCTGCTCTAAGGAGAACAATCCCAACTTCTCCAGTCTCTTCACGTAACTGAAGTCCCTCATCCCTGCTACCATTCTAGTAAACCTCCTCTGCACCCTCTCTAAGGCCTTGACATCCTTCCAAAAGTGTAGTGCCCAGAATTGGCCACAATACTCCAGCTGGGGTCTAACCAGTGTTTTATAAAGGTTTAGCATAAATTGCTTGCTTTCATACTCTATGCTTCTATTAATAAAGCCAAGGATCCTGTTTGACTTTTTAACAACCTTCTCAATTTTTCCTGCCACCTTCAAAGACTTGTGTACGTATACCCCCAGGTCTCTCTGTTCCTGCACCCCATTGATAATTTTACCATTTAGTTTATATTGCCTCTCCTCATTCTTTTACAAAAATGAATCACTTCACACTTCTCTGCATTAAATTTCATTTGCCATGTGTCTGCGTATTTCACCAGTCTGTCAATGTCCTCCTGAAGTCTGTTACTATCCTCCTCACTGTTTACTACATTTCCAAGTTTGCTGTCATCTGCAAGCTTTGAACCATTACCCTCTGACGTAATAAAGACTCACTACGCACTTGGTTGAACATAAAGCAAGGCTTTAATCAAATTGTAACAAAACATGGAGGTCTAGTTAACAATCACTAGCCTCCTGTTTCCAAATTGTCTCTGCCCAAGGTGGGCCCACGCCCGAGTATTTATACTCCCCGGACGGCGCCCCAGCTGGCCGCCCAGTAGTACTTCCTGAGTTACTTCTTGTAGAAGTTGCGATTTATGACACCCTCTATAACCAATCCACGTCATTAATAAATGTTAAAAAAAAAGCAGTGGTCCCAATACCAACCCCTGGGAGACACTGCTGCACATTTCCCTCTTGGCTGAAACACAACCATTCACCACTACTCGTTGCTTTCTATCCCTTAGCCAATTTCGTATCCATGCTGCCACTGTCCCTTTAATCCCATGGGTTTCAAAGTTGCTAACAAGTCTATTATGTGGTACTTTATCTAATGCCTTTTGAAAGTCCATATACACAACATCAACTGCACTACCCTCGCCCTCCCTTTCCTTGGACGCAATCTTTTAACTGTTTCACATGGTATCGCTTTTAAAATGATTATTAGCATGACAAAAGCATTGAATTGAGCTGTACAGAGCAGGGAACTCTTTAGTTTAATGCTGACTTAACTGATTTCAACCAGGCCAGTAGTGGGCTGCTAAGATTCAGCACAGTGTTCCTGGGCTAGGGCGGGGGATAAATTAGCTGGGGTTCTGCATCATGATCATTTTCCAGTTACCCTAGCTAAGGGTGTGCATGTACGGACACAGAGTGATGACAATTGGCGATATGACCCCTGTGTTCAAATAGCCACTGTCACGGCGCACTTGAGTGAGGCACTGGAAAGCATTGAAACTGTGGGATAAATGTTGCAGTGTAATGCTCCTTGCACAGTACTTGGTGCATATCCTCAATTCAGCCCTGGTGCTCACCCTTCATGATTTGTAGCCTGCATTATTTGGAGTCACAGACTTCAGGGGGTAGGGCTGAAAACTTTGAGTAACAGAACTCCACGGAAAAGATTTACAGTGGTATGTATCACAGGGTACTGGTAAAACTAAACACTGGTTAGTAAATCTAAATTGTTGCCCATTATTAAGCCCTCTATTATCAGGAGCAACATATATTCTGATGAAAGATATCCACTCAAGATGTCATGATCTGTCATTTTTCTTAACAACTGCTGACAGTTCCAGCATTTTTCAGTTTTTATTTTAGCAACTTATATGGCAGTGACTTAAATTGGTTAAAATTGGTGACATTTTTTATTTATTCATTCATGGGATGTGGGTGTCGCTAGCAAGCCCAATATTTATTGCCCATTCCTAATTGCCCTTGAGAAGGTGGTGATGAGCCGTCTTCTTGAACCAATGCCGTCCGTGTGGTGAAGGTACTCCCATAGTGCTGTTAGGGAGGGAGTTCCAGGATTATGACCCAGCGACAGTGAGGGAATGATGATATATTTCCAAGTCAGGAAGGTTTGTGTAACTTAGTGGGGAACTTGGAGGTGGTGGTATTCCCATGCGCCTGTTGCCCTTGTCCTTCTAGGTGGTAGAGGTCGCGGGTTTGGGAGGTGCTGTCGAAGAAGCCTTGGTGAGTTGCTGTAGTGCATCTGGTACACACTGCAGCCACGTTGTGCCGGTTATGGATGGGGTGAATGTTTAAGGTGGTGGATGGGGTGCACTCATCCAGGCAAGTGGAGAGTATTCCATCACACTCCTGACTTGTGCCTTGTAGCTGGTGGAAATGTTTTGGGGAGTCAGGAGCTATATTCTCAATGCAACTCATATTCTGATTTATCGTGTTTTCACTGTACATACATCAGCCAACCACTATCTGTGCAGATGATAACACAGTGAGGTGCAATGATATGTGAACCTTACTGTCACATCATTTGTGCAGATAACTTTGCTGGGCTTCTGAATAATCACCTAGCAATGATCACTGGCATTAACCAGCTGTTATTTTTTTGTTGCCAATTTTCACCCTTTGTTTTCTCCTTCACAAAGTGGTGACTCTTGCTGCCCTGTTTTTCGATGGTTGCCAGCAGTTCTCTTGGTCCTTTGTACAGTGTCCGTTCTTTATATGTGTGAGCCTAGATAGTAGAGCATTAGCAGGCTATCTGATTCTGACCTTGGGCGACGCCAACACACTACACTTTCCAATGCACTGGCTGGATGGAGATCAGAGCAGGAAGCCCTGGGGGTGGGGCTCTGCCTCGATTCAGCTCAACCAAACCTGGGACCTAATGCTCTGAGCAGCTTTATGTGATACCTTTACATGAAAGCTGTTCAGGACACGCTCCCAGGAGGTTTAATTTGCTCTGGACAATATAGCTCGCACAAGCGCTAGCTGTGCAATAAGGCGCAGTAATTTGAACCTAGAAATTAGTTATACTGTGCAGAAAATGTGCCGAATCAGTTCCTAACTTCAATTGCTTCTTGTAGTAAAAGTGTGGTAACTCCTTCCAATTTTGTTTATAGTCCTTCAACCCAACTGAGAAAACGGCGAGCCTGGGAGGCAATGGCAGCCAGTGCAGATGCTATATCTGGGACCCGACCTGGTTGGAAGTAGAGAAAAAGTTCTTTGATTTGAAAAAGTGCACCAAGTAAGCATTAGCAATGATGTGAGGGAGCAAGGTATACCATATAAAACATCCATGGGCCATGCCAGCTGCTGGAGGGTCATAGGTGAGGGATTTGCTAAATTCAGAGCAAGTACAGGATATTGTTAAGGAACCTTAGTAAGGACAGGGTGAAAATGCCACACAAATAGCCAGCTCCAGGTAGCACATAAAGCAAGGAATCCCTGTTTCTTCACTTACATGCAGGTGTGACTGTGAGGAGTATTGATAGGCGAGACAGGGAGAAACTGTTTCCATTGGCAGGAGGGTTGGTAACCAGAGGACACAGATTTAAGATGATTAAGATAATTCGTTATGATCTGAAAGGGTGGTGGAAGCAGATTCAATGGTAACGTTCGAAAGGGTATTGGATATATAATGAAAAAGGAAAAATAATTGCAGGGCTATGGGGAAACAGCAGGGGAGTGTGACTAATTGGATAGTTTTTTCAGAGAGCCAGCACAGGCACGATGGGCCAAAGCACCTCCTTCTGTGCTGTATTGTTCTATGATTTCATGCAACACCTGTAACCTATACACGTAAACTAGTTTTTGCAAGATTGCCAAAGTGCAGGCATGACTTTCAGAATTCAGAAGAACTGCTTAACAGAGGAAATTAGACAGGCTGCTTCTGAAAATGAGGGTGGTTAGGAAGGGATCAGTGCACAGGAGCAGACATGCTGGTACAGGCACACGGCTGATGTCATCAATGCCACAGCATGTTGGCTAGATAATGAATGCTGGCTCTTCATCACTTTGCAGGAGAACCTAGACGTCAATAGAATGTAGCAGTAACACACTGGCGTGAGCAAACTATGCCCACTGATCCCCTATAAGGAGGTGATTCTAGGCCTTCTTGAGTCCTTAGAAGGATTAAGGCTCAAAATTGGAGGGCTTGCACCATTGGAGGCAGAACTGTAAAGTAACTCTCCAAATGGGCACTTGTCCTGGGAACACACACCAGTCAAACAGCAGTGGTAATCCTTATGAGCATGGTTTAAGCTGTAGCCTCTAGATGAAACCTTCTCGTCCTGTAGTTTCTTTACTTAACCCACATATGCTGCAACCCAAGGGTGTTGTGGCCGGGTTCCTCCAATGATGACGCAGCACCCCATCATGGATCAACCACATCGCAGCCTGCAAGCTGTAGTTGCTTATATTGGCACAGAAATTTGACTCGGAGTCTTGCCGCGGGGGTAAGGATGCCCCGCGATATCACACTCCGCACCGGCCGTTGTGTTTCGGGCCCACACGAACTTCAGCTCCTGGGCCTCTCCCTGGTGCCGGCGCGCAGTGTGTGCGTGTCCCAGAGGCGCAGTTAGTGCGATGCGACCTCTGGGATCACGTGGGGCATGGAGAGCCAATGGCAGCACACCATCTTTCATTCATAGCTTTGACAGGAGAACTGTCAAAACTATGAATACAAATTGCCCCCAAAAGAACAGCTAAACCTCAAATAAATTTAAAAAAAAACCATCACATTAATAAAATAACTATAGTTAAATAAATTAACCACTTTAAACAAAAATTTTAATTTTTGAAAAAATTTAACTTCTTTTTAAAAGTTGTAAAAATAAACTTACCTTTCTTTAAAGTCTCTAAAAAAGATAAACCTGTTGAAAAAAATTTAAAATAATACTTAATTAACTACTTACCTTGTTAAAAGGGGGTCTTACGCCTCCTTTCTTCATGTGTAAAATCTTCCATACTTACCTTCGCGTTGAAACCTGAAAAAAAACCTAAGTGTGCTGCGTGCGCGCAGCCTGTAGTGCACACGCGGTTCACCTAGGAACCGCCCCCTTCGCCATACCCGAAGTGCCGGTTTCCCGCGCATGCGCAGTGCATGCGGGAAACCGGCACTTCGGGACTGAATACGCGAGAGTACACAGTGCGTACTCTCCCGTATTCAGCTGAAGTTTTGGGCCATTATGATGCGGTCGGCAGGTAATCCACCGCACATGAGTGACAAACTTGTTGGTTGGTGGCTCTGAGGGAAATACAAATATAAAAGTGGGGAGTCAACGCATGGTGAGCGGCAGGGAAGAGAAGCTTCAGAACTTAGGGCTCATGAAACCTACTTCCTAAAGAAGGATGTCACATAAACACCACAAACCAACGTGTGGTCGATTTTAAGTGTTCCCGCTGGACAGCCTGTTTTATGCCCTGTCAGATTTTCCGTTCCATTTAAGTTGATGGAAACGAAAAACAGATGGGATGTAACTCGAGAGGCCATCCCTCTGCCACCCAATTCCTGCCCAATCAACCCCATTGTGTCACTTGAATCCATACATGGAATGTCCAAGTCAGTCTGGGTAGTGAGGAGACATCTGTCTCTCAGAATTGTCCTGCCAAAAACAATGCTGTCCAATTCTGGGCAGCACACTTTAGGAAGGACACCAAGGCTTTGGAAAGGGTACAGAAGAGATTTACTAGGATGGTTCTAGGGATGAGGGATTACAGTTACGTGGATAGACTGGAGAAGCTGCAGCTGTTCTCCTTAGAGCAGAGAAGGCTAAGAGGAGATTTGATAGAGGTGCTTAAAATGAAGGGTTTAGATCGAGTAAATAAAGAGAAAGTGCTTCCAATGTCTGAAGGATCAATAGCGAGAGGGCACAGATTTAAGGTGATTGGCAAAAGAAGCAGAGGCACCATGAAGAAAAACTTTTTTACGCAACAAGTGGTTCGGATTTGGAATGCACTGCTTGATAGGGTGTGGATACAGATTCAATAGTAGCCTTCAAAAGGGAATTGGATAAATACCTGAAGGAAATAAAATTGCAGGGATATGGGGAAAGAGCAGGGGAGTGGGACTAACTGGATTGCTCTTCAAAAGAGCCAGAGCAGACTCAATGCGCCGAATGGCCTCCTTCTGTGCTGTACTATCCTATGGTTCTATGATTCTAATGTGGGTGGAGCATTGACAAGACAAGGAACAGTGGTTTAGCTTCCAGCCTGCCAGTGGCCATGGAGCAACATTAGCGACAACTGCAACTGATACCTCTTGTGCTTAACCTTTGCTATGCACATGAAGAGTACAGAAAGGGCACCGCTCGTACATGCTTTTCATTCTGGTGTCAAGGTGGAGGTGACAACATTAAGCTTGAAGAGAAGTTGCAGGCAACTATGAGCCAGAGATTCAGAGATCTTGGCCTAGAAATTCGCGTGGCCGGCTTGCCGCGGGGGTAAGGATCGCGCGCGCTCTTACCCACCGCGCCTGCCGTTGTGTTTTGGGCCCACAGGAACTTCGGGTCCCGGGCCTCTCCCAACTGCCGGCGCGCAGTGCTTGCGTGTTCCAGGGGCGCAGTTAGTGCGATGCGACCCCTGGGATCACGTGGGCCATGGAGAGCCAATGGCAGCAGACCATCTTTCATTCATAGATTTGACAGGAGACCTGTCAAATCTGTGAATTGAAATCGGCCCCAAAAGAACAGCTAAACTTCAAATAATTTTTTTTTAAAAACCATCACATTTATAAAATAACTATAGTTAAATAAATTAACCACTTTAAACAAAAATTTAAATTTTTGAAAAAATTAAAATACTTTTTAAAAGTTATAAAAATAAACTTACCTTTCTTTAAAGTATCTAAAAAAGATAAACCTGTTGAAAAAAATTTAAAATTATACTTAATTAACTACTTACCTTGTTCAAAAGGGGTCTTATGCCTCCTTTTTACTAGCGTAGAATCTTCAATACTTACCCTCGTGTTGAAACCTGAAAAAAAATCTAAGTGTGCTGCGTGCGCGCAGCCTCTAGCGCGCACGCGGTTCACCTAGGAACCGCCCCCTTCACCATACCGGAAGTTCCGGTTTCCCGCGCATGCGCAGTGCATGCAGGAAACCGGCACTTCGGGAATGAATACGGGTGAGTACGGACTGTGTACTCACCCGGGAACAGCCACATTTTTGGGCCCTTGTGCAAGCCTTGCAGAGCATTGGACAATATGAGAACTCATTTTCACGCCGTGCATGGGGGTAATTTTGATGGGCTGCCAATTCACTACCGCCGATTTTGCTCTACCGCCCAAGGCCAATTTCACCCCCTTGGTGTAGATGTTTAGGTTCATAGGCAGCTGATTTTTGCATTGAGCACAAGTAAAATGGCAGTGATGTATGACGGGTGGCTGATACAATATTGCCTGTTTTACACCATTGCCCAATATCAAAACTACCCCCCATGTGTGCAACAGCAGACGAATGCACATTGGCTACTTATGTCAACACCAGGTCTGCATTAATGCCAGGCTCTGAAGAAGTGACACATGGAGCTCCCAGATGCTTCTCTAGTGCGGGGAACAACAGAAAACGCTGGAAAAACCCAGCAGGCCAGGCAGCATCCGTGGAAAGAGAAACAGAGTTAACGTTTCAGGTCGATGACCTTTAAAGTGGCATATACTGTTTGCAACATTTATATAAAAGTTTGTAACGGCTTCATTAAAATAAGACTATATTTTACCTTGAAGAACACTTGGGGATTTCTACTTGAGAATACTGTAACTAATGGAAATACAGTTTAAGGTACTGTACAGATTGTATCTTATTCCAGGTTTTACGAGTAAAGTATCTGTCGACAATTGTATTCATTATCCCAGATAAAGGGCCAAAAGGTGCCATTATGAGCATGTTGTGATTATGCTCGTCACTAATTAATGGGGGTAAATGATTACATGTACACAGTGATTGGCAAAAGAACCAAAGGCGACGTAAGAAAAAACTTTTTTACGCAGCGAGTGGTTAAGATTTGGAATGCACTGCCTGAAAGGGTGGTGGAGGCAGACTCAATCTTATCTTTCAAAAGGGAGTTGGATAAGTATATGAAGGAAAAAAATTTGCAGGGTTACGGGGAAAGGGCGGGGGAGTGGGACGAGCTGAGAGTCGACACGGGCTCAACGGGCCGAATGGCCTTCTTCCAAGCTGAAATCATTCTGAAATCATTCTATGATTCTATGCTGTATTGTCACTGGTCCAACAACACAGGGCATTCCCACCTTTAGCAACAGAAACAGTTAAACGCCACATATGAGTGGAATCCCAAAGCCGTAGACAGAATACCTCAGACTCAGCATCTACAGTCAGTGTGTCAGCTGTGGCTCAGTGGGTAGCACTCTCACCTCTGAGTCCGAAGGCTGTGGGTTCTAAGTCCCACTCCAGAGATTTGAGCACATCAATCTAGGCGGACACTCCAGTTTAGCAGTGAGGGAGTGCTGCACTGTCATAGGTGCTGTCTTTCAGATGAGACGTTAAACCGAGGCCCTATGTGCTCTCTCAGGTGGATGTAAAAGATCCCATGAGAACTGAGCTCTCTCAGAAGAGCAGGGGAGTTATCCCTGGTGTCCTGGCCAATATTTATCCCTCACTCAATATCACTAAAACAGATTATCTGGTCATTATCACATTGCTATTTGTGGGACTTTGCTGTGCACAAATTGGCTGCCACGTTTCCTACATTACAACAGAGACGTTAAACCAAGATGTCTATCTGATGTAAAGGATTCTGTGACACTATTTGAAGAGGAGAAGGTAGTTCTCCTGGTCTCCTGGCTAACATTCATCATTCAAGCAATACCAGTGAAAAACAGATTAACTGGTCATTCGTCTTATTTGCTGTGTGCGGGATATTTGTTGCGCATAAACTAACTGTAATGTTTACATACATAAGAAGGTGGCAAAACAACAACAGGAGTTCTGACGAAAGGTCATCAGCCTGAAACGTTAACTCTGTTTCTCTCTCCACAGATGCTGCCGGACCTGCTGAATATTTCCAGCATTTTCTGTTTATATTTCAGATTTCCAGCATCCGCAGTATTTTGCTTTTGTTACTTTAGTTCCTTGGATGTGACGTGCTTTGAGATATAAAGAGGACACAATAATCACTGTATAAATGCAAGTTTTTTCTTCCACAGCACAGAATACACAGTTGGCTATCACATCACAGTCATGCTTGAGATCCTAAAAGTATTATTATTTTTTAATGTTTGCTGGGGAAGGTAGTCTGTCATCTATTTCTCTGTAAAGTGGAGAAAGGAGAAAGGACAACCTCAGGCCGTCCCAAAACGTTTTATAGCCAATGAAGTACTTATTGAAGTGCAGTCACTGTTGTAATGTAGGAAAGGCGGCAGCCAATTTGTACATGGCCAGCTCCCAACAACAGCAATGTGATAATAACCAGATAATCCGTTTTAGATGTTGATTGAGCGATAAATATTGGCCAGGACACCGGGGAGAACTCCCCTGCTCTTCCCCGAAAAGAAGAAGAAGGCTCACTTCTGTTTATGGGGATTATTTAAAAAGTGTTAAAAGACAAAAAAAACACCCAGATGGTGCAAATAATGATTATTGATCACTGGGCTGTAGTTGCCTCTAATTAGTTCATTGCACTTGTTATTATTATAGGCTATCCCATCAGGTAGCCCAGTGAGCAAATCATTTGCAGGTTGCTTTGTGCTGATGTTGCATAAATTGTATAAGTCAGGATTCTGGGAGGCTGCCCTTGTGCCATTGAAATTTATTTTGACAGATAGATTTCATTCATTCTGAAGGTAACTTTTGAAAAATAATGCTGCTTTGTATTAATACAAAACCAAAATACTGCAGATGCTGGAAATCTGAAATAAAAACAGAAAATGCTGGAAACACTCAGCAGGTCAGACAGCATCTGTGGAGACAGAAACAGAGTTAACGTTTCAGGTCGATGACCCTTTCGTCAGAACTGGAAAAAGTTAGAGATGTAACAGATTTTAAGCAAGTGAAGAGGCAGGGAAAGGAGGGAGGAGAGGAAAGAACAAAAGGGGAAGGTCTGTGATAGGGTAGAAGGCAGGAGAGATTAAATGACAAAAGGTATGATAGTCCAAAAATGTGCGGGTTAGGTTGATTTGGCTATGATAAATTGACCCTTAGTGTTAGGGGGGGATTAAATATGTGGGGTTATGGGGATAGGATGGGATATGTTAGGGGGAATTAAATACGTGGGGTTACGGGGGTAGGGTGGGATATGTGTACTGTGGGGAATTAAATACGTGGGGTTACGGGGGTAGGGTGGGAAATGTGTACTGTGGGGATTAAAGCAGGGACAGGGTACTGGATTTGGATGATCAGCCATGATCGTATTGAATGGTGGAGCAGGCTCGATGGGCCGAATGGCCTACTCCTGCTCCTAGATTCTATGTTTCTATGTTTCTATGTTTACAAAGCAAAAGGAGATGGAAATGGGACAAGTAAAGAAACAAAAGATGAGTCTAGAAGAGGTGTAAATAGGAATGGCAGAATCATCAACAACTGCCATGTGAAAAGGTAGGGGCAGAGGTTATGGTCTGAAATTCTTGAACTCGATGTTGAGTCCAGAAGGCTGTAAAGTGCCGAATTGAAAGATGAGATGCTGTTCCTCGAGCTTACATTGAGCTTTGTGTAAGAGGTGGAGGACAGAGAGGTCAAAGTGGAGAGTCAGAGTAGAATTTCTAATTTGCCGATAACACCAAACTTGGGGGTGTGGCAAACAGTGAGGATGATACCAATCGATTGCAGCAGGACATAGAAAGGCTAGCAGAATGGGCAGACAAGTGGCAGATGGAATTTAATACAGAGAAGTGTGAGGTGATGCAATTTGGCAGAAGGAACAAGAAGAGGCAATATACACTTAATGGCACAGTTTTAAAGAGTGTGCAGTGACAGAGGGACCTGGCAGTTAATGTGCATAGGTCCCTGAAGGTGGCAGGACATATTGAGAGAGTGGTTAACAAAGCATATGGGATCTTGGGCTTCATAAATAGAAGTATTGAGTACAAAAGTAGAGAAGTTATGCTGAAACTTTATAAAGCGCTGGTTAGGCCACAACTGGAGTATTGCTTCCAGTTCTGGTCAGCACACTTTAGGAAGGATGTGAAGGCCCTTGAGAGGGTGCAGAGGAGATTTACCAGTATGGTTCCGGGGATGGGGGATCTTAGCTACAAGGACAGGTTGGAGAAGTTGAATTTGTTTTCAGTAGAGCAAAGGAGGTTGAGGGGTGATTTGATAGAGGTGTACAAGATTATGACGGGTGTGGATAGGCTAGACGGGGAAAGGCTGTTCCCACTAGTTGATGGTACAAGGACTAGGGGACACAGATTTAAGGTTTAGGGCAAGAGATACAGGGGGGATGTGAGGAAAAACTTTTTTACGCAGCGAGTGGTGAGGACCTGGAACTCGCTGCTGACGGAAGTGGTGGAAGCGGAGACACTGAATATTTTCAAGGGGAGACTGGATAGGCACTTGAGGGAAATAAACTTGCAGGGCTACAGGGATAGAGCGGGGGAATGAGACTGACTGGATCGCTCCACAGAGAGCCGGCACAGACTCGATGGGCCGAATGGCCTCCTTCTGCGCCGTTATGACTCTATGGGGGAGAAATTCAGTATCGCCCCATTTGGGCCATAATTATCGGCCGGGCGCAAAGATTAGCGCCTGGCGCTAATTATCGCCTCTGACTGCAAACTTGGCTTTTATCGCCCCTGGAGGTGATTAGAGAGCTAAATCAGGCGCTACACACCTGTCTTAAGGCGCAAAGGCCGAGGAGCGAGGCGCTACCTCAGAGCGCTGGTGAAGCTCATGTGATGTCAGTCAGCAATGGAACACAGACACAATGGCGCCAGCCAGTTCTTAAAGGGGAGGGTTGATCTTGCTCTCCATTCACATCCTGCTCATTGCAGCCTTGAATCTCGGCCTGGAGAGACCTGTACATCAAATCTGCTGGAAAGAACAATGGAGAGGCCATGGGAAAGAGCTCAGAGTGCAGCCCCCACAGTCTCTTCTAAATCGATACAAGCAAGGGCAAATCAAAATGAACCTGCAAAGTGCTGCTCAGTACCCAAAACTCCTTCACACAGTGTTGAATCTCTCCAGAAGTCTCTCTCTCTCTCTCTCCATCAGAATGCGTGGTGCAAAAATGTCACCAACAAAAAAAGACAGGAAGTGGTCGCCTTTAAACAGCGCTCCCCCAGTCTCTTCCTGACTGCAAATCGCTCCCCTCAACCTGTCGTTGCTAGCGACAGGCGGTAAGGCAGGGGGCGCCACTCAATATCCGGTCCGAGGCGCTACCAGGGCGATGCACACTCGACTGACGTCACGATCTGCCGGCGCAGGTGATCGTGGCGGTAGTGTTTAGCGCCGCCGCAAAATGTCTAGTTAATTTCGTCAAACACTGATATTTCATCTGTCAAAAGCTCTTGACAGATGAAATGTCAATCTGTGACGTCACCTGTTGCCGGGTGGCCCTTAATTGGCCTGCTGAGCTCGCTGGGCGGGCTCAACAAGGCCAATCAAGTGAAAATACAGTGGGTTGGCCACAAGTCGATGGAGGCGGGACTACAACCCAAAAAGTGGTAGTCCCGCCTCCATCCCGTCCCCAGTATCAAAATCCAGCCCAAGACTCTATGGTGCGGAGAATTAAAGTGAAAGACGACCGGAAGCTCGGGGTCAAGCTTACGAACTGAACGAAGGTGTTCCGCAAAGCGGTCACCCAATCTGCGTTTGGTCTCCCCAGTGTAGAGTAGACCGCATCGTGAGCAGTGAATACAGTATACTAAATTGCAAGAAGTACAAGTAAATCGCTGGTTCACCTGGAAGGAGTGTTTGGGACCCTGGACAGTGGGTCCATTTTAGATGTTGATTGTAATGTATTATCACATGGTTTATCACATGGTTTAGTATGAGCATGCTCAGTTCACTCTGGCCTAGTAAACAAGCATCTTGACTAGCAACGCATCGTGTCTCTGTCCTTCATTTGTTCTACTCACATATATTACAATTTTGGCAAACAAAATGGGATTCCAAAGCCATTTTTAGGATAATGGAAGGACACAGTGTTCAACCTTCGAGTGGAAAAGACACCTAAACTGAATTTTTGCGATGTTTTACTGTTAATGCTCATGAAGAATCGTCTGTGCTTTGCCTTCACGGTAGAAGGGAATCCTCGATTGAGGAAAAAGGAAGACATATCAGAAGCACTAGTATGGAAGGTGGCATCATCAGAACAGATGCGACAAAGATGGAGAAACTGGGAGAATTGAATAGAGTCCTTACAGGAAGCAGGATGGGAGGAAGTGTAGTCCAGGTAGCTGTGAGAGTCTGTGGGCTTATAGTGGATGTTTGTCAATAGACTATCCCCAGAAATGAAGACAGAGAAGTCGAGGAAGGGAAGGAAAGAGTTCCGACTCTGTTGGACCATGTGAAGGTGAGGGAAGGGTGGAAATTGGAAGCAAAGTGAATGAAATTTTCTACTTCAGGGCGAGAGCAGGAAACGGCACCGATACAGTCATCAGTGTACCAGAAAAAGAGGTGAGGGAAGGGACCTGAGTGGGACTGGAACAAAAAATGTTCCACATATCCCACGAAAAGACAGGCATAGCTAGGACCCATGCGGGTTCCCATCGCAACACCTTTAATTTGGAGGAAGTGAGTGGAGTTAAAGGAGAAGTTGTTCAATGTGAGAACAAGTTCAGCCAGGCGGAGGAGGGTGGTGGTGGATAGGGACCGGTTGTTCCTTTGTTCAAGGAAGAAGTGAAGTGCCCTGAGGCCGTCCTGGTGGGGGATGGAGGTGTAGAGGAATTGGATGTCCATAGTGAAAAGGAGACGGTTAGGGCCAGGAAACTGGAAACTGTTAAAATGGCGGAGGGCGTCGGAAGAGTTGCGGATGTACGTGTGCAGAGACTGGACAAGGAGAGAAAAAATAGAGTCGCGATAGGAAGAAATCAGTTCCGTGGGGCAAGAACAGGCTGAAACGATGGGTCCTACCAGGACAGTCCTGTTTGTGGGTCTTGAGAAGGAGGTAGAAGCGGGCTGTGTGTGGTTGGGGGACTATGAGGTTGGTGACCATGGAGGGAAGATCTCCAGAGGAGATGAGGTCAGTGACAGTCTTGGAAACGATGGCTTGATGTTCGGTAGTGGGATCATGGTCCAGGGGGAGGTAGGAGGAGGTGTCAGAGAGTTGGCGTTCAGTCTTCGCAAGGTAGAGGTCAGTTCGCCAACCAACAACAGCGCCACCCTTGTCAGCAGGTTTAATGACAATGTTGGGGTTGGACTAACTTGTACTAACTTGGACATCCTTTGTACTAACTTGGATATCAAAGGAAAGAGCAGGATATAACCTGGGCTGGTAGTCTTTGTTTTCTGGGGTTAGTAGAATGCTCCATAAGGGTTCGTTTCCATGTAAAACTTATCAGGGTAGATTCCCGTCTTCACTGCCTAGGCGTTAAGCATTGGGGTGCAGAAAGGAAAATCTGGCAGAAATGATCGCACAGCAGTAAGAGAATGGAAGGAAAAGCTGGCAAGTTCTGAAATGGAGGTGCAATCCTCCCCACCAGAAATGAGATAATGACCAAATATAAAAACAGAAAATGCTCGAAATACTCAGTTGGTCAGTCGGCATCTGTGGAGAGAGAAACAGAGTTAACGTTTCAGGTCGATGACCTTTCATCAGAACTGGAAAAGTTTAGAGATATAACAGGTTTTAAACAAGTACAGAGGCAGTGAAAGAGGGGAGGGGAGGGAAAGAACAAAAGGGAAAGTCTGTGATTGATAGGGTGGAAGACAAGAGTGATTAAATGACAAAAGGGATGATGGTGCAAGGCAAAAGGGGATGGTAATGGGTCAAGAAATGAAACAAAGGATACGTCTAGATGAGCTGAAAATGACAACAGTCGAATCATTACCAGCACCTGCTGTCTGAAAAAATGGGGGCAGTGGATATGATCTGCAATTGTTGAACTCAATGTGGAGTCCAGAAGGCTGTAAAGTGCCTAATCGAAAGATGGTCAGATAATAGCCTGGATTCTAAGGGGCCTATGACGGCGTACACAGCGTAGGCCGTCGTAAGTGCCCTGCAAGTTTCAGGTTTCCGCGTGCGATGCGCATGCACGAAAACCTGGAACTTGCAATCTGTCAAGTTTCTCCTCGACAGCTCGTACCCATCCACTGGAAATTCACTTTCGCTGGCGCAGGGTTGGACTATTTGCCCACCTACTGCCCAGCAAATACCCACCAAACACACCCACCAAACCCTTACTCTTGGTAAAAGCAGGCATAAGGCCTTCTTTTTCCAGCGCAAGGGTTTAAATAAATGTTAAAATAAAAATGTTTAAATAATTTAAATATTCACTTACATTTAAAATTAGCTTAAGTCAATTTTGTCCCAGTTAAAAATGTTTAAATTTATTTTTCAAAAAATTTAATTTTTATTTTAAATGTTTAATTAAATGGTATTTTAATTAATTTTGAACCTGTGATTATTAATTTTTATTTCAGTATTGTGCAATTGTATTTTTTAGGTGATGTCTATTCTACTAATGGGGATTCTGTACATAAATGGAATCCCCCTTTATCATTGGTTGGGCCAGCCTACATGATCCCAGGGACGCTTGCGAACCTCATGCGCCCCTGGGCTGCGTGGGCCTTTACGCAGGTGTACGCCTGCAGGCCCAGGACGGCAACAGTCCAAGGCTCCGGAGCCATCAGGTAAGTACAGAGTTTTCTTGCAGTTCGAAGGCGTACGCGGGCAGCAAGCCTCCGACCGCAATTTCCATGGCTGATCTTCAACTTCAACTCCACTTTCCTGCACTATCCCCATATCCCTTGATTCCTTTAATATTCAAAAATCTATCGATTTCTGTCTTGAATATACTCAACGACTGAGCCTCCACAGCCCTCTGGGGTAGAGAATTCCAAAGATTCACCACCCTCTGAGTGAAGAAATTTCTCCTCATCTCAGTCCTAAATGGCCGATCCCTAATTCTGAGACTGTGACCCCTGGTTCTAGACTCCCCAGCCAGGGGAAACATCCTCCCTGTCAAGCCCTGTAAGAATTTTGTATGTTTCAATGAGATCACCTCTCATTCTTCTAAACTCTAGAGAATATAGGCCTAGTCTACTCAATCTCTCCTCATAAGACAATCCCCCCATCAGAGAGATAGAAGTAATTGTTGATCTAATGGCCACTATCCTAGTTACTTTAGGGATGAACTTATCTTGGGCAAGTAATATGAAAGGGGTGATAGTGAATCGGCTGCTCATTTTACACACTGCCCGAAAATCGTGTGGGTTGTAAAATAGGTGGCCGATTCACTATCGCCGAGTTTGCTCTAGTGCCCAAGACCAATTTCACCTTTTTGTGTAGAGGTTTCATTCAATAGGAAGCTGACTTTTGCATTGAGCACAAGTAAAACCGTATCTGGCGAAGAGCCCAAGTTGTCTTCAAAATGTCACAGTGACACTTCACATTCCACACGTTATAGACACTCAGGGCTGGATTTTATCATGGAGGCGAGCAGGAGGCGGGACTCCCACTTTTGGGGTTGTAGTCCCGCCTCCATTGAGTTGTGGCCAACCCACTCGATTTTCCCTTGATTGACCTTGTTGAGCCCACCCAGCGGGCTCAGCAGGCCAATTAAGGGCCACCCGGCAACAGGTGACATCACAGATTGACATTTCATCTGTCAAGAGCTTTTGACAGATGAAATATCAGCGTTTGACAACTCCTTGAAGCTGTCAAACACTGACAATCTGTCCTCTAAGTTAATTCCTTCCTCTCAGGCTGATTTAGAGATCTCTGCAGAACAAAAAGCAGAGGCTGCAGCTTTTGACAGCTCGACGGCCATTCTGTTTTCTGTGCCGGTGAGATTTCTGACTCCCGAGACCTAAAGTGCTGACACCTGCAGGAGGAAGTTAAGGTAAGTAAAACTTTTCTCCACACTTTACACTTACCTTACGCACTTACCTCTGCACGCATGCACCCATCACTCACCTGCCCACCGGACAAATCGACCTCTCCAACCCCTGCAGACCCACGGTCTGCCTCGCTAAATCGGCGTGGTTCGGACCTGTCGGGAAGCCCACACTTCAGGGCTAAAAATAGGGATTAGGCAAAAAACTGCCTGTTAACTACCTGTTAACAGGCAGTTTATTGGCACTAATCCCCTTCCCGCCTCGGGGAGGCGGGTCCCAGCACAGGTCGGGGACCCGCCTCCTGTGAAACTGGCATGGAGGCGGGATGGGTTTGGGACCCCCGAATCTGCTATTTTCCCACCCCACACGTCTCCAAACCCGCCTCCACGGGTCAATGAAAATTCTGCCCTCACAGTTCTTTCAGTAACCACTGATTACTTTGCTGAATTATCGCAGTATCTATTTTATTCACTGCTCATATATACAATGTGAACATTTGCATATGAAATAGGCTCTCTGCATGCGAAGGTGCCCAGCCAATAGTAGAAAGGACAAGTCAAGATTATTACAGAATTTCTGTAGTAGCTGGCCCACTGTTGAGGCTCCTTGCTGATCTTCACTGCAAAGTCATCAATGCGCACCTGACTCACCCATTTCCCTTGGAGAAGCAGCTATGCACCTTTTTTTAATTTATTCATTCTCGTGATGTGGGCATTGTTGGCAAGGCCGGCCTTTATTGCCCATCCCTACTTGCCCCTGAGAAGATGCTGGTGAGCCACCTTCTTGAGCCGCTGCAGTCCGTGTGGTGAAGGTACTCCCACAGTGCTGTTAGGTAAGGAGTTCCAGGATTTTGACACAGCGACGATGAAGGAATGGTGATATATGTCCAGGTCAGGATGGTGTGTGACTTGGAGGGGAACTTGGAGTTGGTGGTGTTCCCATGCGCCTGCTGCCCTTGCCCTGCTAGGTGGTAGAGGTTGCGGGTTTTGGAGCTACTGTCGAAGAAGCCTTGGCGAGTTGCTGCAGTGCATCTTGTAGATTTGGACCAGCCTCAAACCTTTCCCTCTTCCTGCTGCAATTGCTACCTCTCGTCCAAATTCAGTGCAATGCTTCTATCACCGGCTAGGTTGTGAAGTATACAGCAATCCACAATTACTTTTCTAGGGTGAGCTCGTTCCAAAGTGTACTACAATGCCCTCTCCCCGAGCAGTCTAAGTAACCCAAATGTCTGCTTGATGGTTCTCCAAGTCCCACAATCTAGCTCATTGTAGTTGGTCTCAGTTAAAAACATAATGGCCCATATTTTCCGATCGGAGGCTTCCTGCGTTCGTAGGCCTCCGATCTGGAAAAAATCTGCGAACTCACCCGAGGGCTCCCGAGGTGCGTATACTTCCGCTCCTGGGCCTCTCCAAACTCGAAATGCGCAGGGCCCACGTATCCCAGAGGCGCAGGCAGTTCGCAAGCGTCCCTGGGATCACGTGGGCCACGGGGAGCCAATAGGAGAAGGGAATCTCCCTTCATACACTTGACAGATAGACCTGTCAAATATATGAATGGAGATCACCCCCAAAACACAGTAAAACATTAAATACATTTTTAAAAAACCATCACATTTATAAAATGAGTTGAAATTACAATAAATTAAATATTTTAAACAAAATTATAATTTTTGAAAAAAATAATTAAAGTTTTTACAGGGCTAAAATAAACTTACCTTTTTTAGAAGTATTTTTAAATGATAAATGAGTGAAAAAAAATTTTAAAAACTTTTTTCAACTCTTATGCTGATAAAAGCAGGCCTTACATCTGCTATTACCAGGCATAAGATTTCTAAGGGTTTTCTGCGGGCGGAGGTTCTCCAGAAAGCGGAACTATCCGCCCGCAGAGGCCCTTCTCTAGGGCAGGCGTCCGATCTCTCAAGAGCATTCTTGACAGATTGGAAATACCGGTTTTTAGCGCATGCGCTTCGCATGCCTGAAACCAGCATTTCCAATGACCCTACGGGTGTGTACACTGCTCATACACACCCATAGGCATCGGAATATACGGCCCAATAACATAAGAATTAGGAGCAGGATAGGCCATAAGGCCCCTTGAGCCTACTCCACCATTCAATAAGATTAAGGCTGATCATCGACCTCAACTCCACTTATCCGCCCAATCCCCAGAGGCGGCGGACCTGGGTGGAGCGACAGCGGCGAGGCCGCGGCCATAAAAGGTGACAGCGACCAGGTAGGCGACCAATCTGAGCCCCGAGAGCGGGAGAGAGAGAAGTAAAAAATAATCAAAGTGTGGCGTCACCAGAAAGCAGGTAAGTGATTGGTTGGTGAGTATTTCTCTTTTTCTCCTTTTTCCAAACTTAAATTTTGTGGTTTAAAGTTTCTAGGGTCTCTGTGGTGTAGCGGGGAAAGTTGGTAAACAAGGGCCCTATATCATTTAATTATAGTATAATTGGTGGGATTGATTTGATTTAATTTAGTTTCAATTAATTAAAGCGGAGAGCGGCTGGAGAGCGCCAAACCTCGGGAGATTTCAAAGGTGAGCGAGAGCGGCTGGAGAGCGCCAAACCTCAGGAGATTTCAAAGCTGAGCGAGAGCGGCTGGAGAGCGCCAAACCTCGGGAGATTTCAAAGGTGAGCGAGAGCGGCTGGAGAGCGCCAAACCTCGGGAGATTTCAAAGGTGAGCGAGAGCGGCTGGAGAGCGCCAAACCTCGGGAGATTTCAAAGGTGAGCGAGAGCGGCTGGAGAGCGCCAAACCTCGGGAGGTTTCAAAGGTGAGCGAGAGCGGCTGGAGAGCGCCAAACCTCGGGAGGTTTCAAAGGTGAGCTACAACGGACCGGTGAGGGTAAAGAAGTAAAAAGTAATCGAAGTGTGACATCACCAGAAAGCAGGTAAGTGATTGGTTGGTGAGTATTTCTCTCTTTCTCCTTTTTTCCATACTTAAATTCTGTGGTTTATAGTTTCTAGAGTCTCTGTGGTGTAGCGGGGACTGCTGTTAAGCAAGGGCCCTTGAGTATATCATTTAATTGAAGTGAAATTGGTGGGATTCAATTAGTTTCATTTCAATTAATTAATTAAAGGGTAAGTCATGGCAGGAGCGCTCCGCCCCATGATATGCTTCTCCTGCTATATGTGGGAAACCAGGGACGCTTCCTGTGTCCCTGACGACCATGTGTGTGGGAAATGTATCCAGCTGCAGCTACTGACGGACCGCATTGCGGCGCTGGAGCTGCGGATGGATGCATATTGGAGCATTTGCGACGCTGAGAACGTCGTGGATAACACGTTTAGCGAGTTGGTCACACCGCAGGTAAAGGGTGTACAGGCAGGAAGTGAATGGGTGACCACCAGGCAGATTAAGAGGTGCAGGCAGGTAGTGCAGGGGTCCCCCTCTGGCCATCCCCCTCTCAAACAGATATACCACTTTGGATGCTGTTGGGGGGGATGACTTATCAGGGGAAGGCGGCAGCAGCCAACTTCCTGGCACCATGGGTGGCTTTGCTGCACAGGCTGGGAGGAAAAAGTGTGGAAGAGCTATAGTGATAGGGGATTCAATTGTAAGGGGAATAGATAGGCGTTTCTTTGGCCACAAACGAGACTCCAGGATGGTGTGTTGCCTCCTGGTGCTCGGGTCAAGGACGTCTCGGAGCGGCTACAGAACATTTTGGAGGGGGAGGACGAACAGCCAGTTGTTGTGGTGCACATAGGCATCAACGATATAGGTAAAAAACGGGATGAGGTCCTAAAACCAGAATATAGGGAGTTAGGAGGTAAATTTAAAAATAGGACCTCAAAGGTAGTAGTCTCAGGATTGCTACCAGTGCCACGTGCTAGTCAGAGTAGAAATAGGAGGATATTTCAAATTAATACGTGGCTAGAAGAATGGTGCAAGGGGGAGGGATTCAAATTAATTGGACATTGGAACTGGTTCTGGGGGAGGTGGGACCAGTACAAACGGGACAGTCTGCACCTGGGCAGGGCCGGGACCGATGTCCTAGGGGGAAGTGTTTGCTAGTGCTGTTGGGGAGGGTTTAAACGAAAGTGGCAGGGGGTTGGGAACCTGAGCAGGGAGACAGAGGAAAGGGAAACAAGGATAAAGGCTAAAGACAGGAAGGAGAAAAACAAAAGTAGAAGGCAAAGAACTCAACGGTTTAAATCAAACATGGTCACAGTAAATAATAATTCATATAGGTCTGAGAGCGTTAAAAAAACAAGCCTGAAGGCTTTGTGTCTTAATGCAAGGAGCATTCGGAACAAGGTGGATGAATTAGCTATGCAAATAGAGGTAAATGAATACAATTTGATTGGGATTACAGAAACATGGCTCCAGGGTGGCCAAGGCTGGGAACTCAACATCCAGGGTTATTCAATATTTAGGAAAGATAGGCAAAAAAGAAAGGGAAGTGGGGTAGCATTGCTGGTTAAAGAGGGGATTAACACAATTGAAAGGAACACGGCAACACGGTGGCATAGTGGTTAGCACTGTTGCCTCACAGCACCAGGGACCTGGGTTTGAATCCGGCCACGGGTGACTGTCTGTGTGGAGTTTGCACATTCTCCCCGTGTCTGCGTGGGTTTCCTCTGAGTGCTCCGGTTTCCTCCCACAGTCCAAAGATGTGTGGGTTAGGGTGATTTGGCTATGATAAATTGACCCTTAGTGTTAGGGGGATTAAATACGTGGGGTTACGGGATAGGGTGGGATATGTGTCGGTGCAGGCTCGATGGGCCGAAATGGCCTCTATCTGCACTGTGGGGATTCAGTGATTCTGTGAAGGATATTAGCTCTGATGATGCGGAATCTGTATGGGTAGAACTGAGAAATAACAAGGGGCAGAAAACGTTAGTGGGAGTGGTATATAGACCTCCAAACAGTAATATGGAGGTTGGGGACAGCATTAAAAGGGAAATTAGAGAAGCATGCAGTAAGGGCACAGCAGTCATCATGGGTGACTTTAATTTACATATAGATTGGGCTAACCAAATTAGTAAAAATACTGTGGAGGAAGAATTCCTAGAATGTTTACGGGATGGTTTTCTGGAACAATATGTCGAGGAACCAACCAGAGATCAGGCCATCTTAGACTGGGTATTACGTAACGAGAAAGGATAAATTAGCAATCTTGTTGTACGAGGCCCCTTGGGTCAGAGTGATCATAATATGATAGAATTCTTCATTAGGAGGGAGAGTGAAGTAGTTGAATCAGAGACTAGGGTCCTGAATTTAAATAAAGGAAACTACGATGGTATGAGGCGTGAATTGGGTAGGATTGATTGGGGAATGTCACTCAAGGGGTTGACGGTGGATTGGCAATGGCAAACATTCAAAGACTGAATGGATGAACTACAGAATTTGTTCATCCCAGTGTGGCATAAGAATAAAACAAAAAGGGTGACTCAACCATGGCTAACAAGGGAAATTAGGGACAGCATAAGATTCAAGGAGAGGGCATATAAATTGGCCAGAAAAAGCGGTAACCCTGAGGATTGGGAGCAGCTTAGGATTCGACAAAGGGATTAATTAAGAAGGGGAAAATAGAATATGAAAGTAAGCTTGCTGGGAACATAAAAACTGACTGTAAGAGCTTTTATAGATATGTGAAGAGAAAAAGATTAGTGAAATCAAGTGTAGGTCCCTTGCAGTCAGAAGCGGGGGAAGTTATAATGGGGAACAAAGAAATGGCAGCCCAATTAAATGCATATTTTGGTTCTGTCTTCACAAGGGAGGACACAAATAACCTCCCAGAGATGTTGGAGAACATACGGTCTGATGAAAGGGAGGAACTGAAAGAAATCAGTATTTGCAGGGAAATGGTGTTAGGGAAATTGACGGGATTGAAGGCCAATAAATCCCCAGGGCCTGATAATCTACATCCTAGAGTACTTAAGGAAGTGACCCTAGAAATAGTAGATGCATTGCTGATCTTCTTCCAACATTCGATGGAATCTGGAACTGTACCCATGGATTGGAGGGTAGCTAATGTTACCCCACTATTCAAAAGGGTGGTAGAGAGAAAGCGGGGAATTACAGACCGGTAAGCCTGACATCGGTAGTGGGGGAAAATGCTAGAGTCCATTATAAAGGATGTAATAGCTGAGCACTTGAAAAACAGTGACAGGATCGGACAAAGTCAACATGGATTTACAAGAGGTAAATCGTGCTTGACTAATCTACTGGAATTTTTTGAGGATGTAACTGGGAAAATAGATAAGGGAGAACCAGTAGATGTGGTGTATTTGGACTTTCAAAAGGCTTTCAATAAGGTCCCGCATAAGAGATTAGCGTGTAAAGTTAAGGCACATGGGATTGGGGGCAAGGTATTGACTTGGATAGAGAACTGGTTGGCGGACAGAAAGCAGAGAGTAGGAATTAATGGGTCTTTTTCCGAGTGGCAAGCAGTGACTAGTGGGGTACCCCAGGGATCGGTCCTTGGACCCCAGCTATTCACAATATACATTAATGATCTAGATAAGGGAACTAAATGTAATATCTCCAAGTTTGCAGATGACACAAAGCTAGGTGGGAGTGTGTGCTGCGAGGAGGATACCGAGAAACTCCAGGATGATTTGGACAGGTTGGGTGAGTGGGCAGAAGCGTGGCAGATGCAATATAACGTGGATAAATGCGAGGTTATCCACTTTGGTGTCAAAAACAGAAAGGCGGACTATTATCTGAATGGCAATAGACTGGGAGAAGGGGAAGTGTAACGAGACCTGGGTGTCCTTGTGCACCAGTCGCTGAAAGTAAGCATGCAGGTGCAGCAGGCGGTGAAGGAGGCAAATGGTATGTTGGCCTTCATAGCGAAAGGGTTTGCGTATAGGAACAGGGATGTCCCGCTGCAGTTGTACAGGGCCTTGGTGAGACCACACCTTGAGTACTGTGTGCAGTTTTGGTCGCCTTATCTGAGGAAGGATGTTCTTGCCATGGAAAGAGTTCAGCGAAGATTCACAAGGCTGATACCTGGGATGGCAGGAATGACATATGAGGAGAGATTGGGGTCGATTGGGCTTATACTCGCTGGAGTATAGAAGAATGAGAGGGGATCTCATCGAAACATATAAAATTCTGACAGGTCTGGACAAACTAGATGCAGGAAGAATGTTCCCGATGGTCGGAGAGTCCAGAACCAGGGGTCATAATCTAAGGATAACGGGTAAGCCATTTAGGACAGAAATGAGGAAGAATTTCTTCACCCAGAGAGTGGTGAACCTGTGGAATTCTCTACCACAGAAGGTAGTTGAGGCCAAGTCATTAAGGGGTAGAAATTAGGTCGCGCCCCATTTGGGGCGCAAATATCGTCCGCGCGCAAATATTAGCGCCTGGCGCTAATTATCGGCACTGACAGGAAACTTCACTTTTACCGCCCCGGGAGGTGAGTGGAGCGCTAAATTAGGCGCTGCACACCTCTCTTAAGGCGCAAAGGCCTAGGAGTGAGGCGCTACCTCAGCGCACGAGCGCAGCGCAGCTGCTGCCAGTTAGCGAGGGAACACAGACACACTGGCGCCGGACACTTCTTAAAGCGGGGGGAGCCACTTGCTCCCCAGCCACACCCTGCTCATTGCAGCCTTGAATCTCAGCCTGGAGAGACCTGTAATCCATTTTGCTGCCAAGCATGGAGAGGGTGAGAGAACGCGCTCATCGCTTCACCGAGCGGGCCTTGGATGCTCTGGTTGACGCAGTGGAGCGCAGACGATGCATGCTGTTCCCGGAGAGTGGCAGGAGGCCTTTGCCACGCGAGTTCAGAAGAGTGTGGAGGGAGGTGGCTCAGAGCGTCTCCTCCAGGAGCATGGTGCCCAGGACCCATGTCCAGTGCCGCAAAAAGTTCAACGACCTCACTCGGGTCGTCAGGGTGAGTGGCTTTTTCTCAATACCTCTCCATCCCTCCATCTCAACCTCACTCTATGGCCAGAGGGTCTTAAAACCCCAATGCACAACACTCATGCAACACCTATGGCCCTTTCATCAAACACACACACACATTCCACACTTTGCATACAGTAAGGGCTATTCACCTATGGGAGGCACATCAGGCAAGACCATGGCTGCATACAGTAAGGGCTATTCACCTATGGGAGGCACATCAGGCAAGACCATGGCTGCATACAGTAAGGGCTATTCACCTATGGGAGGCACATCAGGCAAGACCATGGCTGCATACAGTAAGGGCTATTCACCTATGGGAGGCACATCAGGCAAGACCATGGCTGCATATTGTAAGGGCTATTCACCTATGGGAGGCACATCAGGCAAGACCATGGCTGTATATTGACTCAGATGCTGTCCTTTTTCTTGCAGGCTAAGCTGGCTCATAATCGGAGACAGCAGCAACGGACGGGTGGAGGGCGGCTTCAGCTGCAACCCCTCAGCGATCTGGAGGAGCGCGTCCACAGGATTGTGGCAAGCCGGGTGATCGGTCCCGTCGCCACTGGAGACGCCGACCCCGTTGTGGACAGCAATGGTAAGGTCATCACCTTTTTGTCCTCTGTCCTTCCACTTGTCCCTCACAATACCAGCCTTTGACACTTTCAATCCAACTTGCTAACTCGCTGCACTTATTCCTCCCTTACTGCCACCCTGTCCTCACGCTTAAAGCCACTCTTGTACCTCCCTGCTTTCAGATGGTGATTCACCAGCTGAGGAGATGGTCCCTGAAGCTGCCACTGGGAGTGATGCTGCAGCTGAGGAGGAAGAGGAAGCCGGAGCATCAGTGCCACCCCTCTCCCGAGGAAGCCCATGGCCACACTGGGAACACGCCTTCCCCGGAGGGGAGCAGGGGGGAAGGGGCTGATGATGGTGAAGTTCCAGGACCCAGCGGGCTGCAGCAACGCCATTGGGGGGGGAGGGAAGAACGGGGAGCAGGGGGGGAAGGGGCTGATGATGGTGAAGTTCCAGGACCCAGCGGGCTGCAGCAACGCCATGGGGGGGGGGAGGGAAGAACGGGAGCCTTCTCCCCAGAGGGAGAGTATGCCAGACACTCCTAATGCAATGGACGCAGAGGAGGAGCGGCTGATTGCAGAAATGAACAGCCAGGCGGTGGGCATGCACACTGAGCTCATGGGTGCAGTGGGAAGGGTGTCCGAATGCATTGAGGCACTGGCAAGGAGTGTGGAGCACTTCGCTGTAGCACAGGCGGATGCCACACTAAAGCTTACTGCTGCAATTCAGTCACTGGCTGCCAGGAACCCATCTGAGACTGCTCTCATGCAGACTCAGATTGAGGCCACGCGAGTACTGACTGCTGCCATCCTCGATGGTTCGTGCACATGTCCCCGGGGCTGTCACCGCGCCGCAGCAGGCCAGCAATCTGTTCTCCGGCAAATTGCTCCGGATGCTGAAGTGCTGCCCCGTGGGGAGTGCCAGTGTGTTGGGCGAGCAGGGAGTTGCTGTCCTCTCTCACGATGACAGCATTCCTGCTGCCAACACTGTCACTTCTCCACTGCACTTGCCACCGCCTGTAGGACAGACTGCTGCCGCCCATGCAGAGTTGGTGCAGTCTGCAGCCGGGCCCTCCAGGCCCAGAAGTGGTCGAGGCCGTCCTTCAGGGGCATCTGCAGTGTCAGGGTCTGACAAGCAGCAGCCTTCCACCAGCCTTGCTGCAGCCACTGAGGTCCCATTACGGAGGAGCAGTAGGGTTAGAAGGGGGGAAGTGCGCAAGGGAAGGAGATCACCCTCGAAGGGCAAAAAGTAGGAGGTGTGCCAAAATGCTGGTCATTTTTTTATTAAAGGCCGAGGTTCATGGCCCAACTTTTGTTTAGTGTTTTGGACATTATCTCCAGGTTGTGAGAACCAGTTATGTTATTGACTGTTTTTTTGTGTTTATTTCTATGAGTTTGTCATGAGGAATTGACACACACAGAGTTTGTACAATAAATAAGTTTCTGTATTCAAAATATACATGGCTGGTGGTTGGAATTATTGGTGCCTTGGCCGGCTTAGGGGTTGCGTGCTGGGTTGATTCGTGTTTGTAGCACTGGCAGGGGCCCTAGAAGCGGCTTGCTATTAGTCGTTGACGGACGGCCCTTGCAGTTTGACCATTGTGGGCCGCCCTCCTGCCTTGGTGCTGCTGCTGATCATCGTCCTCGGCCTGTTCCTCCTCTTCCTCCTCCTCCTCTTGTGGTGCTGCAAGGCCTGGTGGCATTGGCTGCGTCCTGAGGATTGCCATGTTGTGCAACATGCAGCACACCACTACGAATTTGGAAACTTGCTCAGGCGAGTACTGCAGGGCTCCTCCGGAATGGTCCAGACAGCGGAATCGTTGTTTGAGCACGCCGATTGTGCGCTCAATAATGTTCCTCGTTGCTTGTTGGCTTTCCTGGTACCGCAGCTCAGCAGGGATGTTTGGCGCACGGAGCGGTGTCATCAGCCAGGTGCTCAATGCGTACCCCTTGTCCCCCAGAAGCCAACCAACTGGCTGATGCGGTGCCTCGAAAATTTCTGCCACAGTACTCTGGCGCAGGATGAAAGCATCGTGGCAGCTGCCCGGATAGTGGGCATTGACAGCGAGAATCACCTGTCTGTGGTCACAGACCAACTGCACATTCAAGGAATGGAACCCCTTTCTGTTCCGGAACTCCTCTGCATTCTCTCGCGGAGCACGCAAAGCCACATGCGTGCAGTCAATGGCGCCCTGCACCATGGGGAAGCCCGCTACCCTCGCAAAGCCCATAGCACGGTCATGCTGCTTGTCTGGGGTCATAGGGAAGGAGATGAAGTCTCGTCTCCTTGTGAAGAGGGCATTAGTGACCTGCCGGATGCAGCGATGCACCGCAAACTGGGAGATATTGGCGAGGTCCCCAACAGCAGCTTGGAATGAGCCAGTGGCGTAGAAGTTCAAAGCCACTGTGACCTTCACTGCCACCGACAGAGACGTCCTGGACCTCAGCTGAGGCTGCAGATCTGGCTGCAGCAGGTGGCAGAGCTCAGTGACCACCTCCTTGCTGAATCGCAGCCTTCGCAAACACAGCTCCTCGGACATGTGGATGTAGGAGAGCTGTTCACGATATACCCTGGGAGGGTAAGCTCTCCTGTACATGCGCCTGATGGCCCTCCTCCGTCTGGCCATCATTGCCACTCTCTGTCTGCGTCTCACTCTCCTCCGATTGAGCTGGAGCAGGACGACGCCCCCAATCATTGCAGCCCCCATATTCTCTTTGCCAGAAAAGTAATGAGGTACAGCAACGAAAGTAGCAGCAAAGTTAGGATGAACTAGGCAAAACTACCTCACAAAGCGTTGAGTCAATGTAGAAGTCTCTCTCTCTCTCTCTCCGAATCTCTCTCTCTCTCTCAGAACGAGTGGTGCATAAATGTCGACCACAGAAAAAGACAGGAAGAGGCCCCCTTTAAATAGCGCCCCCCCCCAGCCCCAGACCGATTGATAACGTTCCAGTCTTCCGGTCGTTGGAAGCGCCAGGCGGTAAGGCAGGGGGCGCCACTCAATTTCCGCTCCGGGGCGCCCCAAGGGCGTTGCACCACGGACTGACGTCACAATCTGCGCGCGCAGGTGGTCGCAGCGGTAAGTTTTAGCGCCGCCGCACAATCTCAAGTTAAGTTCTCGAGCGGCGCAAACAGCGCTGCGCCCGGGCGTTAGCGCCTTAACGCCCCATTAGCGCCCATTTAAGGCGCTAACGGGAGGCACAACCAACTGAATTTTTACCCCTAAGTATATTCAAGAATGAGTTAGATATAGTTCTTAAAGCTAAAGGTATCAAGGGATATGGGGAGAAGACAGGTACAGGGTACTGAGTTTGGATGATCAGCCATGATCTCATCGAATGGCGGAGCAGGCTCGAGGGACCGAATGGCCTACTCCTGCCTCCTATCTTCTCTGTTTCTATGTATCCCCTTGATTCCCCTAGAGTCCAAAAATCTATCAATCTCAGCTTTGAAATATACTCAATGATTCAGCATCCACAGCTCTTTCGGGTAGAGAATTCCAAAGATTCACAACCCTTTGAGTGAAGAAATTCCTCCTCATCTCAGTCTTAAATGGCTGACCCCTTATCCTGAGACTATGCCCCCTAGTCCTGGACTCTCCAGCCAGGGGAAACAACCTCTCAGCATCTACCCTGTCAGTCCCCTCAGAATCTTATATGTTTCAATGAGATCACCTCTCATTCTTCTAAACTCCAGAGAGTATAGAACCAATCTACTCAATCTCTCCTCATAGGAGAGCCCTCTCATCCCAGGGATCAATCTAGAGAACCTTCGTGCACCACCTCTAAGGCACGTACGTCCTTTCTCAGATAAGGAGATCAAAACTGTGCACAGTACTACAGGTGTGGTCTCACCAAGCCCTGTACAATTATATTAAGACTTCCTTACTCTTGTACTCCAACCCCCTTGCAATAAAGGCCAACATGCTATTTGCCTTCCTAATAGCTTGCTGTACCTGCATGCCAACTTTCTGTGTTTCCTGTACGAGAACACCTAAATCTCTCTGAACACCAACATTTAATAGTTTCTCACTTTTTAAAAAATATTCTGTTTTTCTATTCTTCCTACCAAAGTGAATAACCTCACATTTCCCCATATTATACTCCATCTGCCACCTTACTGCCACTCACTTAACCTGTCTGTATCCCTTTGCAGGCTCTTTGTGTCCTCTCACAGCTTACTTTCCCTCCTAGTTTTGTATCGTCAGCAACTTGGATACATTGCACTCGGTCCCTTCATCTAAGTCATTAATATAGATTGTAACTAGCTGAGGCCAAGCACTGATCGTTTATGGCACCCCACTAGTTACAGCCTGCCCAACCGAAAAATGACCCATTTATCCCTACTCCCTGTTTTCTGTCTGTTAATCAATCCTCTATCCATGTTAATATATTACCCCGCAACCCCATGAGACCTTATCTTGCATAGCAACCTTTTATGTGGCACCTTATGAAATGCCTTTTGGAAATCCAAAATGTTCCCCTTTATCTACACTGCTAGTTACATCCTCTAAAAACTCTAATAAATTTGTTAAACATGATTTCCCTTTCATGAATCTAGGTGACTCTCCTAATCATATTATGATTTTCTAAGTGCACTGTTACGACTTCTTAATAATGGATTCCAACTTTTCCGGATGACTGATGTCAGGCTAACTGGCCTGTAGTTCCCTGTTTTCTCTCTCCCTCCTTTCTTGAATAGCGGGGTTACATTTGCTACCTTCCAATCCGCTGGGATCATCTAGAATTTGGGGAGTTTTGGAAGATCACAACCAATGCATCCACTATCTCTGCAGCCACCTCTGTTAGAACCCCTAGGATGTAAGCTATCAGGTCCGGGGGATTTTTTGGACTTTAGTCCCATTCGTTTCTCAAGTACTTTTATTTGACTGATACTAATTACTTTAAGTTCCTCACTCTTATTAGTCCCTTGGTTCCCCATAATTTTGGTTATACTTTTTGTGTCTTCTATTGTGAAGACAGATACAAAATATTTGTTTAAAGTATTTTGCCATTTCCTTATTCCCCATTATAATTTCACCTGTCTCAGCCTCTGAGGGACCAATGCTTACTTTTGCTACTTTTTTTTTACATACTTGTAGAAGCTCTTACAATCTGTTTTTATATTTCTTGTTAGTTTATTCTCATTCTATTTTCTCCCTTTATATCAATTTTTTGGTCATACTTTGCTGGTTTGTGAAGCTCTCCCCAATCCCCAGGCTTAATACTATTCTTCGCAACATTATAAGCCTTTTCTTTTAATCTAATACTATCCTTAACTTCTTTAGTTAGCCATGGATGGAACACTTTTCCCCTGAGTTTTTAGTTCTCAATGGAAAGTATATTTGTTGAGAATTTTTGAATATTTCTGTAAATGTTTGTATGTTGGGTTCTGCGACAGTGCAGAGGTTTAAGTAATTTTTTTTAGACAAATATAAATATATATATAAGTTGATGTACAGTGACAGATGGCAATAGAGGACAGCTGTTACCTTAGTTATGCAGCTGTGATGTGCATAGTGACTGATCAAATGCTGTCTCCTCTTGCTTCCTGGATGCATCCAATAACATAAAGGTTTAGTGCAGTGGTGACTTTGAGTTTCATTAAGCATGCTACCCAGTTGTTGCTGCAGGTGACTGCAAGGTTGGTTTAAGGAAACGACGCAAGTCAGAGATCATAGAATTGAACAGCCTCCACGTGCATGTGGGTGACAGGTCCTGTGGGACGTAAGCTGCCTTGCATAGTGTTTATCAGCTCAGTGGTAGCACTCTTGCCTCTGAGTCAGGAGGTTTTGAGTTCAAGTCCTACTCCAGAGACTTCAGCAGAAAATCTCGGCTGACACTTCAGTGCAGTACTGCGGGTGTGCTCAGGTGGATGTAAAAGATCCCACGGGCACTTTTTGAAGAAGAGCAGCAGAGTTATCCATGTTGTCCTGGGCCAATATTTATCCCTCCACTAAAACATATTATCTGGTCATATCACAATGCTAATTGTGGGACCTTGCTGCACACTATGGTTGCCGTGTTTCCTATAGTACAACAATGTCGACATTTCAAAAGTACTTCATTGGCTGTAATGTGCTTTGGGGCACCCTGAGGTAGGGAAAGGCGTTGTATAAAAACATGCCTTTCTTTTTTTCTTTCAAACATGGCTGATGACACCTCTGTGGATAATACAGATACCATAAGGAAAGGTCTACAACGAAAAGTATTCATGAGACAGAAATATAATTGGGCAGATGTAATGGGGGAGATTTTGGTCTCTACTACCCCGTTCTTCGGGGCGGTTGGCGGGGGGGGGGGCGGCGGGGGGGGCACCAGGATGGTAATCAGACCAAAATCGCAATGGAAAAGTATTCATCATCTTCCTGCCGTCCCGCAGCTCTCATTTTGGTTCTGATTTTATCTCTTCTTCATTTCCAATCAATGACTCGTGCTGCCTTGTCAAACTTAACTCTGAAGTGTGTTTATATTAGGCAAGGGTATTAAGGGTTACGGAACCAGGCGAGCAGATGCAGTTGAGATACAGATCAGCCATGATCTAATTGAATGGCAGAACAGCCTCGAAGGGCTGAATGCCTCCTGCTGTTCATAAGTAATAGGCTCGAAGGGCTGAATGGCCTCCTCCTGTCCCTGTGTAATAGGCTCGAAGGGCTGAATGGCCTCCTCCTGTCCCTGTGTAATAGGCTCGAGGGGCTGAATGGCCTCCTCCTGTCCCTGTGTAACAGGCTGGAGGGCTGAATGGCCTCCTCCTGTCCCTGTGTAACAGGCTCGAGGGGCTGAATGGGCCTCCTCCTGTCCCTGTGTAATAGGCTCAAAGGGCTGAATGGCCTCCTCCTGTCCCTGTGTAATAGGTTCGAGGGGCTGAATGGCCTCCTCCTGTCCCTGTGTAACAGGCTCGAGGGGCTGAATGGCCTCCTCCTGTCCCTGTGTAACAGGATCGAGGGGCTGAATGGCCCCTCCTCCTGTCCCTGTGTAACAGGCTCGAGGGGCTGAATGGCCTCCCCCTCCTGTCCCTGTGTAATAGCTCAAAGGGCTGAATGGCCTCCCTCCTGTCCCTGTGTAATAGGTTCGAGGGGGCTGAATGGCCTCCTCCTGTCCCTGTGTAATAGGCTTGAGGGGCTGATGGCCTCCTTCTGTCCTGTGTAATAGGCCTCGAGGGGCTGAATGGCCTCCTCCTGTCCCTGTGTAATAGGCTCGAGGGGCTGAATGGCCTCCTCCCTGTCCCTGTGTAATAGGCTCGAGGGGGCTGAAGGCCTCCTTCTGTCCCTGTGTAACAGCTGGAGGGCTGAATGGC